>JACCPG010000225.1:4466-53485 GCA_016069955.1 Drepana arcuata
TGGTTTGAGTACGCTTCAAAAATTCAAAAAGTTCTGCACAGATTGAGCTGAAATTTTACCATTTTTTATTAGCATGATATAGGTATAATCCGCATCAAGGATATTCACATATTCACAGCGAAGCGTGGCAGGCTACAGCTAGTAGTTAATAATTGTGTAGTAGAATATTATTAAAACTAGAAAAATGCTATACTTAATCATGCCTGATTTATATCCTACCTGTAAAACCATCTTTTGGCTGATCCACTAAAGTCCACACATAATTATAATGGCTCATAGTTGCCTTCTCATCTGGGATGGTATATGCAGCTAAAGTCACTTCATTATCTGGCAATTGGACCTTGGAAAAACAATAGTCACTAATTAATATCTGTTAGTAATGTGTTGTAATTAAAATGTATTGTCTTCACATGTATAAATACCTCTTTTGATATTATAGATACAGTTAATGTTTGTATAGTTTTTGGTGACAGTATTTCAGTTTTAAGAATATCATTATTTTCATTGTCGTCACTCTTCTTTATAGCATCAATTGGTCCAGTGGGGCCCTTGGAATATGGCCTGAGCGACTGCACACAAACACCCTGTGCATTTTCTTCAGTGCCGAGAACACATTTGCAGATCCCTTCACGCAGTTTCCGGCCCAAGGGAACACACTGAGAGTTAAAGGGGCAATCGTCGGCACCAACTTCACATGACTTTTCTAACAAACTTGTAGCATCCATTATCATTTCATCATTACTATCAGAATACTTATAAGTTCTATCTTCATCCTCAATATTTGGCAGGTTGTTAATAAAGTGAGTTAGGAAGTTAGGGTCATCATCTTCAGAATAAATGCCATTGTGGTGATTTGTATAGGGAGGGTATATGGCTTCTTCTTCAGGAGAGTAATTGTTGTTGACTTCCCTATAGCCTGACTGGTCTAGTATATCTGACCAGTTTTCTGTAATAATAATTAATTAAGATTGAGAGATATCATATCTCTAACTAACATGTCTTGTTAAATTTCTTAGTCACCAGGATATATATGCAAGAATATAGATATATTTCCAATGAATTTGTTAAATTGATATATTCTTGGGTTTTAAGGGAGTATCATCTCGGCAAATTTGAGCAGCTGCGTATAGAGATTTTGGTTCCTTACTCAAGATAAAATAAATTATACTTACCATTTGGTAGTAATGGTGATACCAATATCATAGAGACATGAGCATCCCACTTAGGGCTGCCAGCCCTCAAGAGTGGGAGGCACATGTCATTGCTGACACACTGCACATGAAAGCATCTGGAGTCTGGTATAAATACAATATTGCAGGTCTCAGAGACACAGCAAGCCATTACACACTGCTTCAGACCTTTCAAAGCAGTCTTTTCTGTGTAGTTACCAGCTGTGAGGTTACCTAGAAAAATAATTTTAAATATGTATCAAGTTTTTGCCTGGCATTCTACTGACATAAGTGGATTTCAGTGGTAGATCACATATAACTCAATATTTCAAACTGCATACCACAGGTATGTCATAAAACAAAAAATATATGACTGAAAATGTGTCTCATCATATCTTTGAAATATGTGGCAGAATTAAAGCTTTTTAAGTATGAAAAATTTTAAGCGCACTTATATTACTTTATTATTGTCAATTTGAAATTAGCAAACGACAAATAAAGTTAATTAAAATAAATGTAACTTACCAACTGGTGCATAATTAACGAAGTTCTTTGGGTATAATTTTGGACACTTATTGCTCTCATATTTAACACTCCAGGGCTTGTTAAACTGTGTCGATAATTTGATATGTAATAGGAAAGCTAAAATTATATATTTAAAATACAATGTACATAATCTACTCATTATGCTAGCGCCAAAATCACATTAAACTATGTTTTCGCACTGCAGTCACTTCAAATAGAATTTAACTTTAAGGTTCTGCGGCTATCTACATATTCACAAGAATGCTGTAATGTAAGGTTAATGGATACGTCAATATTTGTGTGGGTGTCGAGATAACACCAATATGTTATGTTTTTGAAAATAATCAAAAATAATCGTAGGACAAGCTACAATACGAATAAATATACACACGATACATGAATTTAAGCGTTCCAGATTTTGGTTTTAATAATATATGTAGTGGTTCTCTGCGCTCTTTTAGTTATTCAGAGGATATATATTTCCGTCTCACCCATGTTAATGAGTTATGCTCCATAACATAAATAACAAAGTCTAACTCAATGCTTACGCACACTGCTGAGACTGCTGACCTCGATTTTTGACATTCGAGTTGACAACTAATTTTATTTTACTCTTTCCACAGACTAATATAGGCGAATACAAAAATATAGGCACTTGAATAGAATTACCTGTACCTAGAATTGCAAGACACACGGGTTGGTTGATTTTTTTTCAGTATATATAAGTGCCGTGGTGGCCGAGTGGTTCAAATAGTTCCCTGCAACAAAAATTGCAAGCTCGAACCCCGACTGTACCACCAATGAGTTTTCTGGCCTTAAGTATAGTGATCAGTGCATGCCACGAGCTTTACGGTAATATACGTCTATTTATTTATACGAGTATATAGAATTTTCTGCAATAAATCATAATATAATATTGTTTTGCTCCAGCTAATAATTTAGGTATATCAGTCCAGTATTCAGACAAATATCTTCACTAACTTTCATATTTAAAATATTAGTAGGATCGTAAAATAAAGTGTAGGCAGGTTTATGATTCGGTTTTATTGAAGTTAGCTTTGATCAAAGTTATTTCTACAGGTCAATTTGATTTGATGCCCTCTTATAGGAAACAGCAACATTTCAATCTTGAGACGTCCAATGTTATCAGCTTCTACGTGATAAGTCCTTATTACACTAGAGAGTATACTCTTCATGATCAGCATACCGAAGTTTCGACCTGAAAAATGTATTAATTAAAAGTATATACTAGTATATACTGATATTATAAATGTAAAAAATTGTGAGAATGTATGGATGTTTGTTACTTAATCACGCCAGAACGGCTGAACGGAAATATTTGACGGATTGTACTAATAAAATCGATTTTTTCGCGTGTGAAACCGCGGGGCACAGCTAGTATATACTTAAATAAATGTGTAAAAAGTAAAGGAATAATCATATTAAATTTTATGAGTGTGGATGAAAGATATTGACAGACGTTGTGGTAACAGTAGGTCGTTATCCCTACCTATGCAATTCCTTGAGCCGTAGCTGAAAGGCAGGAAAGCAGCCGCGTGCCTGCCGAGGGAATGTTCAGGCAGGAACCGATCAGGATTGAACTCATTTGCATTAGGACCCCATGCCTCCTCAGAGCGGTGAATCGCAAAGGCACCCACCACAGCACCGACCCCCGCTGGCAGCGTTACTCCACATTTTGCTGTATTAGAAGTCAAGTGTATTAATCAGTCTCTCTCAATTTGACGTTTGAAGGTTTCTCGAACCTATCCTGAACTCGTACTGAAGGTAGCTCCTCTAGGCTACTGTGTCAAAAGTTTGGGATGCCTTCAGTACCTAAGACTCTTAATGGATGTGGAACTCTTTAATCAAAGAAAACCAAGCAATGTTAGAGACATTTCTAGGATTTCTTTTCATCCATCTCAGCCTTCCGTATCGATTAGAAACATTATAAATGGGTACCATAATATCCTGGAAGCTTCCGCTCATTTGAATTGTATTAAGACAATTGGCACAATGTAAGAAGAACAATATTGTGAACTCGCTAGATAATAGAGGAGTGAGGTGTTAAAAACCACTAGGTACTTGATACATCCATACAATATTGATTTTGTAAAGGGTTAAATTAGATATGTAAGTTTGTTTGTTGGAGGTTTTCTCTAAAACTACTCATCCTCCAGTATGAGTAGTTGTGATTAGTAGTAGCATTACCTACGAGATATGAAGGTAGTGTTTATTCATTTTATTTATATTGTACAAAGTAACAAGATCATAAACTCCATAAAGTGTTAATTTGATAATCAGATGCGCTTTTGTCACAAACGCAATGTGGCAGGTAGGTACGTTTGACGGCTTATTTGTTGGTACCAACATTATGCAAGCTTTTATTTCCGCGAAAAAACGCTGTTCCTTATTATGCAAATTCTGTGTCTCCATTGGTCAATGTAAACCTACAAAATGTGTATGTGTAACCGAATACACTACAAATATTGACGTATTCTGATTATTTGACAATCGTTGCAAATGTTTACACTTTACATTATCACACTCTAGTGTGGAATAATAAGGTGTTGGATTTGGAAATTAAAACTGCCTAACTTACGATCGGCGAGCGAAAGTTGGGGTTAGACATTGGACACATGCTTACGAAGAGAACTGACGGTCTATAGTATAACTATATGGGCATAGGCCCACGTCAGGGACTTGGTGTGATGATCTTATTTACTTACGCAGATAAATATCTTTGTGAATGTTTCTAGCAATTATTGGCACCACAGTATAGAGTCGCATGCTTTCTTTGATCACTCGTTCCAAGTAGTGCATTTTGTGGACGTCCTCCTTAGTTGTTCCTCGTAGTGACTTGCCGAAAATAGATCTTTGTCTAAAATATGAATTAATCTTCTTTAGATATAACCACTATAAGCCCGATGTACTGGACTATCACGAAGGGTTCTTGTCACTTTTGCTATTGCGCATAACGAATGATTTGCGAAATTACGTAACTATATGCGTAGTTGGATGGATGACCACTCCACTATCCGTGATACTGACCGTGTCGAGCCTTGCCTCGGAGAGGACACTATTACTCTTCGAGTTTTAGAATGTCTTCCAACAGGTCTTACGGGTCTGGGTAGTCACTTCATGTAAAAATACCAACCCATATTGGGTGTCTGGGTATAATACAGGATTATCATTTAAATAAATTACTTTGTGAAATTATTAATATTAATTGCACTGAAAGATCCCATTCTGCCATTCTCATGTACATAAGTAGATGACGGCAGGGTGGCACCTAATTGAAAGAGGTAGTAGAGAGACTTACTCCTGAAGTACCTTCCGCTGCGCATCCTGGTGTATCCCGAGCAGGACGAGGGTGTAGGCAATGACCAGCGCGGTGGTGTCGTTGCCCGCAATCGTGATGGAGTCTATGTGCTCCCGGAGCTGCTCGTCTGTGAATTCGATCTCACGGCCAAATAGCAGGTCTACAACTGCGCGGAGTTTGCCGTCTGCAATTTCATCAACTCTTAATGTTAATAGGCACAAATCTATAACAATACTAATTTAAGAAGGTACGAAAGTTTGGGTGTTCAACCAATAGCAATAGCAAAGGCAAATCCGTCCGGATTTGGATAAAATATGGTAGGAAGGCAGGTTACCTTTTAACGAGAAATAATTCTTATGGAATAAAAGCTATTCCTGATCAAACTCAAGAAATATCGACCAACTAGCAATAATAACAATCTGGACGTCTCTCACAAAGTCAACTGATCATAAACTAGATATAGCCCGTTAGGTACCTGCGACACGTAAACATACTTATTTGTGTAAATAACTTATACTTAGATAAACAATATACCCAAACACACAACGAACAAATATGCTTTGGAGAGTGACAGGGCCACTACTATCATTCCAAGGCTAGTCAGGATTTGAAGGTAGTCGTCACAAGATTAGTAAACGCTTTTCGGTCTAATGTTGAAGATGGGTCTGTACCAAATATTTTTTCTTAATTTTGGTCAAATTGCCCGTGTCCTTGTTTTATTTCTCACACTTGTTGTGTCTAAAATTTATATAATTATTTCAGACAAGGCAAGGCTTGTATTATGAGAACTGGACAACGATATACATACTTTTGATAATACATACATAGGTATATACACGTAGACAGGATATACAAATTGGGATATACGTAGTACTTAGGTACTCGTACTTGTGTACATGACAAAAACATAGTATAAAGTGTCTCTTTATGCTATGACAAAAATATCAAAATACAGCATACTATTAAAGTAGTATAAGTGGCATTGACGAGGTAAACAGGTGTTATTGCATTAGTGCAGTTCGCCATGATTGTAAGTATGCTAACAAATAAACATACACAATATGTCGTTGTATTCGTAATGGTCTGCCGTTACCCACATACCTGTTAGGACCTAGATATAATTTTGCGCTGCAATTTGAGTCTGAATCTGTGAACAGAACTGGATGAAGCGAAATAGGCTTGTAAATTTAGAAAATTGTGTATAAAAGAACTAACCTTGCTTGTTATCACAGCCCGGACTTGATTTCAGTTTCATATATTCAATGCGTTTCTTTTTTACAACCTGGAACAATGACTATTTAAAAACACATCCAAGCTAGACAATTGCAACAAAGTCCCAGCAGTCGTATCAGGGAAAAAACAGCGCCTTAGTTTTATTTAACGGCGGTCAAAGAAGATAAATAATTTTATTGACACCAAATAGACAAACGCTAAAGCCTTATTGTTAATATATTATACTGAAGCTTGAAAAACCAAGGCCAGCAAATTCTGGCATTTGTTTTCAACTAGGGTAACGCGCTGTAGATAGCAAGTAGCCTGCTGACTGCAAATGTGTATATCTGCCAGTTCTGCCACTGATGACACATACCTCATCAGTGAATCTGTGGGTCATAAGAATACCATCCTTCTGCTGCTTAGCATAGGAAGTAAACTTGAAGATTGCGTCGGGCTGCAGCCACACTTTAAAGAGGCGCATGTTGATGATCTCCATGACAGAGCGGCGCGCGCGCAGGTACGGTGTGTCCGGCGAGTTCTGCACGTCCATTCGCTCTCCCATTGCCGTCTCTGTTCTCAGAAAAAGTTTATGAAAAAAATTATTGATTCCTGTTATGTATGATGTTAAGTGAGAGACCAAACGTCTGGCGGCCCTGGGCTCTTGCTCTATTGGTTTGCATTGAAGGACCGGACCGAAAATGAGGAATGTAATACAAAGCACGGATTATCCTATAAATTTACAAAATTAAACTTACCAAAGACAATATCTAGAGTGCAAGCAGTAATGTATTTCATGACGTCAAACTTTCCCCGGCCTGATTGCGTCCTTAACCGTTTGTTCAGCACGTCGGCTTGGTCAGCGATAGTCCCCAAGTACTCCTCGACTAGCTTGTTGTGGAATACAGGGAGTAGAACTTTTCTATGTGCCTTCCACAAACCAACTGAAATGTAAAAATGTACTAACGATCTGCCGAATTACCGGGCAAACTTTAAGCCCGCTTAGAAGGTTAGGAAACGCTTTGAATTTAATTGAATTCTATTACTATAAATATTTTCAGCATATGAAACGTCAATACTAAGAAAAAAAGGCATGGATACTCCAAATATACCGCAAAATTTTATGTTAGTCCTCACATCAGCAAATAGGCATATTACCTACACATAATTTGGAACGTTACGTCACGTTATTTAATTAAATATTTCGGTATTTAAGTCAATATTAGACTCCACCTACGCGACGTCGCCAAGGCGGCCCATTGGATTTACTTTGTTTCCGAATTATGAACTTGAATTTAGGTGAAACATTTTTATTTTTACTTTGTAAGGACTATGTTATAGACCTGCCAAAGGATTTCTTAATCACTTACAAATAGTTTTTCCAAAAAAAAAGCAAATTATATTACTCATTATAACAATTTTAAACTACTTTAGCACGCGGTCTGGTATTAATCCCGACCGACCTTACCGACCCTAGATTCACTTCTTTGTCTAACCCAGATTTGTTCCATAACTTTACTATAACTGTAATATGTCCGATATCTTATCTATATATATATATAGGAGATCCCAGTTTTGAACTGACTTATCAACTATCAAGTGTCTCAGGAACTATAAGGCCGATTGACTTGAAATTTGGTACGAGTATTCCTTATACGGTGTAGAGGTCAGCTAAGAACGGATTTTATGAAACTCAACTTTTTTTTAAAACACGTTTTTCAACTATTGCCATAGGGGAAGTAATAGTAGAAAAACGTGTTTTTTTTTACTTTTTCACCCGGGCGAAGCTGGGCGGGACAGCTAGTTCTTAATAAGGCAAAAGTTGTTAATTGTTCAAGTTTTACGTAATACTTAGATCATGAATGACGATCTACCTGGAGCCACAAAGAGTCCGTGGCCGAGCCAGGGTCGCAGGAAGCGGTATACTACATCCTTGTCCAAGCAGTTTTCTAACACCACCTGAGCGTCCTCGGGACTCCCAATTGCTGAAATAAGTAACTTTATGTAACCATCTTCTGTTGAAACTTTTTTTATACCACTTGGGTGGCAAATAAGATGGTAAGCGGTATACTTGACCAAATATTTAAGCTTACATGACAAGAGTAAATGCTTAATACATGCTTATTGACTGATTACTAATAAGCTGATGAAGGAAAAGAAGTCTGTAAGCATACCGAGCACTGGCGGTCTAATCGCTCTGGCTATTCTGTGAGATTCACATTGAAATTTTTTAACAGGAAAGTAATTCGTTAGCAGTGTTACGTAAATTCTAAAGCAGGTTGGTTTACCTACCTTTTGATAGGCCTATTAAAGGGTTCGATTAGGTACATTAATAACATTTTAAATGTATTTCCTTTTCAGTTACCATTTAATAGGACAAAGAGGATGTCAAAAGGATTCTAGTTTTGAAAAAAAGTTATAAAATTATTAGTATATTAATTAAATAATATGACTTGCCTATATACAGTTTTGGTCCCAACCAAACTTTTGCGCAGCCATTATGCTTAAGAGCTAGTGAGGCCAAATCTTCCAGATTCTTGAGTATTTCTGAAAAATAAATATTAGTCGCGTAGCTTCGAAAAAGGTTAAATCGAGTGTGGCCATGTGGTTCGAGCAGTCGTCTGCAATACAAAGATTGCAAGTTCGAATCTCGTCTGTACCAATAATGAATAAGTTTTTCTGAACTTAAATGCAGTGATCAGCAACACCATAAGTTTTACTGCGAAGGAAAGAGAGAAGAAACCAGCATACGTTAGAGAGGAAATTTTAAGACGTATATATAGCCATCGTTAGGGAACGGTGATACTCGTTGACGCCTCAGTTATATCTCTGTCTATCTAAACCTCCCGGATCCTTGTGGGAATGCTTGAAGATATACTAAATCGTTTATTGGCAGTCAAAGATATAGAGAATACTAGTACGGAATAAGTGTTACGTTCGGAATCTCCTATAAAGAGTCCAGCGTTGCCGATCAGCGGAAGTGTTGGTGGCACCGGCAAGGCAGATGTCAGCAGGTCCAGTCGTCGCGTTCGAAGAACGTAGTACCCCCAGTAGACAGTAGCGACCAATAATAATAATACTACTGTTATCATGTTTAATAAATCTGCAAATGTACTAAGTATACATATATTGCATAATTATTAAGCATGCCCTTTTAACTATACAGAAAGTGTAGGTACATTAACAGCATGTCAGGATTTAAGGTAAAATGTTGTGAAAGAGATTGTATAAAAAAAAACTATAAAATTATGTTGTTTTGAAGAAAGAGGTCAAACAAACAAAACTAAGCTACATTAGTTCAAACTTTAGAATATTTCATTAAGAATTGGGCAAATATTTGGCAACAGTGAACTTTTCTTTTAGTAACTCTATGAGAAAATATTTTTAGTACTTCAGTACGCACCGTGATTACGAGGATATACGTGCCATATCAAGACTAATCACACACAAAATTACAGAAAAAAAAACTTACATTAATATTTTCGGCACAGTATTTTTTTAAGTAAAGTTCTTTAATTACTTTCAATGGCGCGACCATACACAGTTGATATGTTTGCTTCTTGGGATAGAACTCATTGATCTAATCAGCAATCGGTTCATGAATCGTGCACGAAGTGTTTGCTCGGGTGCGTCAAGTGTATGTCAATATTGGCGGGATGGCTTTAGGCCGTGACAGAGTAGAGCCGACACAGGTGTTACTAAGTGACCCTGCAGCCGACTGCAGCATCCTTGCCATTGTTTATGTATCTAATGCCAAGGTTGCAGAAGTCCAATCCGTAAAGCGTAAGGTATCTTTATCAAGCCTCCTTGCCATATTGTGTTCACGCAACGTAACTGCCCCAAAGGAAAAATTGCCAGTTTGGCCAACCGCTTCATTGACAAGGGAACATCTCCCAAAATACTTACTAAACCTTACCCTGTAAGCGCTAACACCCCGTGGATCAATGTTATCTTTAAATTAAACGATAACAATGTAAAATTCCGTAAAGGTTACATGGAACGGACATCTTTTTTTAAAGGCCGCGGAGACTCGTTCTGTTACGAGGAGTGCGCACTCTCTGAACACCCGACACCAGTAAAAAGAGTCAGGAAACTTCTTCAGCCGCACTGGTCAGAATCGGATTGCCTAGAGATGATAGCCTAACTAAGCGAAATCGTTAGCAATTGCTACACCTCTAAGACTTCGAGTCGAGCGAAGGTGGCGGAGGTAAAATAAAATAATATAATATAATATAAAACTACGTATAATACATACATTCTCAGACGTATGCAGGTTTCCTCACGATGTTTTCCTTCACCGTCAAGCTCGTGGTGTGGCTAATCACTGTACTTAAGTTCAGAAAAACTCATTGGTACAGTCGGGATTCGAACTTGCGACCTTTGCGTCGCAGGCAACTGCTCGAACCACTCGGCCACCACGGCTTTTATTTATTTATTTTTTTTGTACAATTATGTTACATCCTACGTCACTAAGTATATAGCTGACACAGGATCACACGCCGATCGCATGCATTCGTAGAATATATTGCGAAATGAGGGAATCGCTGAATCTGCAACACGAGGCCCCGCGGACCTGAGACCACGCGACCCCGCACTTCACTTCAATTCTTACCTCGATTGTCGTCAGTCTTATAATTTGTAATTTCTATATAATTAAATTATTTTAAGTAAATTGGTTTTTTTTGAGTCCTCCTGCGTCGGAATACGTAATTATTATGTAAATTTCATTATGAATATTATTATATTATTTAATTTACATAATAATTACGTATATTTCATTATGAATATTATTATATTATTTATATATTATATATTATTTCATTTCAACTAGTGCATCCAAGGCCGGAAGTCTGTAACACAATATAACCGCACGGTTATTACTCCGCACGACATTGCTTCAGCAGATTTTCCTAGGATAACTTATAACTGAAGCTGAACAAAAATATTATTTTTTATATTTGTACTGATAATCAAAAATGTTTGTACTTTATGTACTACTGGTAGTGGTAATTGTATATTTCATACATTACAAATATGCACGTAGACCACTTAACAAATTATCTGCGAAGCTTCAATGTGCTGGTGGACTACCTGGGTTAGGACACACGCATTGGTTCATTGGCGGACCTGAAAGTAAGTACAGTGTCCACGTTATTTATGTGCCACAGAGTCTGAATCTGTTTACTGAATCCTAGTAAGTAATAAACTTCGATCTAGGAAGTGTTGAAGGGCCAAAGTTCTAGCGTGGATGAAAACTATTTACTTATTTACTTTTTTGCCGGAAATATAATTATATTGCCAAATAAATAATATATAATATTTTTTTTATTAACGATACTTTTACGATATCTACGAATATAAAGTATGTTTCTTTTTTGCGTTAATGTGCAAATCTCTGGACCGCCATTTGTTATTCGATAAATATCTTATTTAAGGTAACATAATTGTTGAGAAAAGTTTCATCGGTGAACGGCTTAGCAATTGAGCAAAAATAATTAGTAAATAAAAAAAACATATTCCATAATCGGCAGGCTGCATTAATTCAAAATGTGCATTAAAAATCAAGCTTTAATTTATGATATATATGTACATATTTTCATGCCTTCCCAGAAAGGTCAACGAAGGGAAGGGAGGGGAACAAGTGAAGGCAGAAGTATATACCTACTCTATTTTTGTCGGAGATGTAGGTACTTAAGGTGCCAACGTGACAGCGATTCGTCGAACTTTCTCCAAAACTACTGGACAATAATACATATTCGTCTTTGGATTTCTTCTTAAACTTATGCAGGTTTCTTTTCGATGTTTTTCTTCACCGAAAAACTCATGCTTTGATGTACTACAATACTTAGGTTAAACCACTGGTACAGTCACTACCAATTTTTCTTTGCGAGCATTTCGAACCACTCGTCCAACACGACTCTATTTGCTTTAAAAGTTTTGTTCTTAGATACTGTAAGCGTCTAGTTACCTCACAACGATTTAACAACAAAATTAACTATGTCCCTAGAACTATCACTATGTTTTTAGCAAACCCATTTTTAGGCACCTAACTAAGATGTGTATAATGTGAATTGAAATGTACCATATTATTTCCAGAAATGATGAAAAATTTTCAAGATTTATCAATAATTGTCGATAGTTCGGGTGGGCTTAAAAGCATTTGGATTGGACACACACTATACGTGGGTTTGTATTAATACAATTGATTTGTAGAAAAATACTTCATACTATTATCGACACTCGCTTTATGGACTTACCCTTTACTCCATCCTTTGTATAGACTATAACATCTGCAGAAGACATTGCCATACAAATTATAGACATCGGATAGCGTGAAAAGCTATCAGAAAAGAATTTGGTCTTGACTAATCTGTCAGGGTACCATAATTATGTTACACGGTGTTATTTTCATATGTTACCTCCTTATGAAAATAACACCGTGTACGCCAAAATAGGTACACGCCGTCGACAGGTGTAAAAAATAATTTAAAACAAGGCGAATACATCTCTTGTTGTGATACTAGAATCTCCATGCCATAGATAGATAATAAAAAGTATAGTAATATAATATCCTCACGCCTTCACACAAGGGTTCCCGAAGGGCTAGGCAGAGGTGTATAGGTAGTACCCACATACCCACATTCCGCCAGAGATATATTTTAAGTGCCAACGTGACAGATGGCGAGTCCATCGTCGTAACTTAAGCACGACTATACGCACAGACGTATGCAGGTTTCCTCTTAATGTTTTCCATCACCGAAAGGCTCGTGGTGTGACTAATCACTGTACATAAGTTCAGAAAAACTCATTGGTACAGTCGGGATTCAAACTTGCGATCTTTGTCTCGCAGGCAGCTACTCGAACAACACGGTACCACGGCACGATAGTAATAAATGATATAATATTTTATTATTATTGACTCTCCCGCATGGGTGAACAATTTTGGATTAATTAATTCAAATTTATAGATTTAAGGAGTTTGTAACAGAGAACTGGCGCTTTACCCACCCTGTGTGTATTCATGCAATTATTTTTCGTTTCAGTGGCGCTCAACCCTGACGATGTGCAAAAGATATTAGAGGAATGCCTTGAAAAGGATTCTTCGTATAGATTTATAAGAGCATGGTTGGGAAAGGGATTGTTCGCTGCTCCAGGTGATTAGTTCGCATTACCATTAATAATATTCATTATGCGTACTAAGCCACCACATTTTTACTTTTTATATTATAAAAATCAGTACCACAATTCTTTATTCAAAGTTGATTCAAGTTACTGAACGAACATATACTGAAATAATTTGGTAAATAATGTGTAATAATTTGGTAAAATTATGAAGTATGGTAATTATGAAAGGTTCAAAAAGAGTAAATTTCCAGATGGCATTACATACATACTCATATTCATCATCATGTAGAAGTACAATCTGCCAGCGACTTCATCCACTTCGAAGTCAGAAAACACGTAAACAAATGAAAAGTGCTTTTCGCGTGTTGCCCGAGCAAACAAATTGTTCAATCTTAGTTGTTCAATCTCAAAATGCAACTACAAACTGTATTCTTTTTTTATATTGAATACTATAATAATTGGTTAAGATACGCATAGTTTTATAGATAAATGCATACATAAATACTTGTGTTTATCACACAAATATTCGCCCTAAGCGGGAATCTCCACCTCTATTTTATGAAAAACTATGGATATTTTCTATGCCCAAAAAATTTACACCCCATATACACATTCTAGAATGCCAAACCAATTGTATCAACCACTGGATCGGCGATTTCTTTTTACATTTAACAACATTGGTATTATTTTGGCTCGTCTTTCGTATTACACGTAACGTTCTAAATGCAGTAGGTATATGCATCATTCAATGGACTAAAACAACATGAGATACAAACTATGAATACACAATGCTGTAGTGCAATGAATAACATCGTAAACTCGTTTTATGGCGCGTTATATTTTGAAATTAATTAGATTCTCTAGAAGTTATAAGAGACGTTTAAATTGGTTGCCTTTGTTTTTTTTCTTTGTTTTTTCTTTGGTGTTGCTTCTAATCAGCGTCGTGCTAGATTTTCGGTATAAGGTAGCCAGAGTCTAGAGTTGTTTCTGGGTACAGCTCGCGCGATAAGAGTTTGGCTTTGACCGTTATTGCGCAAAAATCAGAAATTGGGTATCAACGGGCAATTAGCGGGGTGCGGGGCGGGTGTGTAGGCGCACGCGGTGCTCTGATTGGCGCTCCAGTCGTTCCCTGCCTCTCGCACCGATACGACGTACCGCGCACTCCTGTTGTACAATCACGTTCACAAGTGAATTGCTATTTTCGTTAATTGTTTATTGTTGTCGATTGTTATTATTTGTTGAGTTTGTTTGTTTAAGTTTGTCAGTTAAGTTTTTTTTTTGTTAAATATTAAAAAGTGATTTGAAAATGCGAAAAAAAAACATTGTTTTAAAAAGGCAAGCACGGAAAATATCCAACCTGGTACATAAAAAAGGAAAAGTATTGTGTGCGTGACAGTACCCATGCGCAGTAATCCCCTCCACCCGAAGGTCAAAGCCAAACTCTCGCCGCGCGATCTGTACAAACTATCTATTTTAATCTAAATTCGTACGTTCTAAATGTTACGACGTTAAAAAAGAAGTGTTACCGTATATATGTACATACATACAGAAAAAGTCTTAAAAATACCAGGTGTACAGCTGTTAAGCCCTTTAAAAACAGAGGAAATCTATTTCATTCCGAACGCATGCTTTTATGTAGTTTGTTCATTTCAGAAAGAATAAAACCAAAGAAATATATTTTGGGTACTACCTATACACCTCTGCCTACCCCTTCGGGGACCCTTGTGGGAAGGCGTGAGGATATATTATTATTATATAAATATATTTTTATGCGACCATGCATAACCCCGGGGCACAGCTAGTAAGCGTGCGAAATTTTATTTGTATATTTAAATGCAAGTTAATTTTGAATAGTGCTTGATTCTTAATCGCAGCTTTAAAAAAATACATGGTATTATTTTCCTTCTTTTTAAGTCGGAATATGGAAGCCCCATCGAAAACTGCTCCTTCCGGTGTTCCACAACCGAGTGATAGAAGATTACATCGGAGTGTTCGCTGAACAAGGCTCAGTGCTTGTGGACCAGCTTCGTGGACAAGTGGGGAAACCAGAGTTTGATGTTTATCAGTATGTCACCGCGTGCTTGTTGGATGTCGTGTTTGGTAAAAGAGTACCTTTAATACTATTTAAAAGGCGGACACGCGCACTAGGTGTGTTGAATCATTTTGTTACGCCAGAAACGGCGATGGGCGAGCGAATGGACGTGCAGCACTCGCCGGACACACCGTACCTGCGCGCGCGCCGAACTGTCATGGAGATCATCAATATGCGCCTCTTCAAAGCCTGGCTGCAGCCCGACGCTTTCTTCAACCTCACCAAATATGCAAAGATACTGAAACAGAACATACAGCTCACGCACAAATTCACCGACGACGTACGACATTCTCATTATATCTCTACGTAATAATTGCCTACTTACTTAACGAATTGAAATTATAGGAAGCACTCAAACCAAATAATCATGGTTATAGGTTAGGCATATCCCTTCGCGGATTCAAATGATGTCGTCTGTGTATTGACTGTAACTCATGCACAGTATTGTTTTAAATATATTTCATATTTTTTAAGGTTTTTTATATATACAGACGTGCAACGAGCAACAGCTTTTTGCATGCATCCACACACCCAAACATTAATATAATATAGCCAAATATTTTCAGGTGATTCAGAAGAAACGAGCTGCTTTTGAAAAATCTGGCTATGTTGAACAAGGTCAGTAACAATATGCCTATTGAGGCCAATTATATTTTCTTATACAATAGGCTACCTTTCCAACTTGCATTATGGACTTTTGTAGTTTTGCAAAACTGAACAAAAATAAGTAAGATAGCGTTCTGTGATACGACGTAGACAACTATCTATAATTGTCGCGCTTATTAATATTTGTTATATCAACATGATGTATAATGTAATCCAACGTATATATACGCCATGGAGTGATATTTTCTTCATCTAGAACGAAAGGACATTCTTCAGCTATTATTAGAGAAGAGAATGCAGTTCACAGACGAGCAGCTCCGGGAGCACATCGATTCAATCACTATCGCCGGTAACGACACCACTGCGCTGGTCATATCATACGCCCTAGTGTTATTGGGCTGCCATGAACATGAACAGAGTAAAGTTTACGAGGAGTAAGTCAATACTGTGCTTTTCGATATTAAAGCTATCGCTTAATAAGCTTAATAGCTATAATGCGTTCAAGAAACTAACAGTGTTTTAAGTTGTTACCTGCAAAATCTAAGTTGGACCTTGAAACTAAGGAAATTCTAAGATCCAAAGTTGTACTTGAGAGACTGTGACAGACTTGTAATCTGCCACTTTGGCACCTTAGAAATATATCTTCAACAAAAAGAGGATGTTTTACAACTTCCCACCTCTTGTAGGTGTTAAATATCTGGCATTAAGTTGTTATACAGCAAGAAATGTATAGGTTCCGAAGAACCATCTAAGTATATCTGTTTTAATAAGATGCTTATACATTATACCTACATTTTCACGTAACTACCATTTCCAGATTGAGAAATATCTTCGGTGATTCTATGAGATCACCCAGTAAAGAAGATTTATCTAAAATGGATTATCTGGAGCGAGTTATAAAGGAAACTATGAGGATGTACACGGTTGTACCCGTGATAGCAAGAAAAACTCAAAGCGAGCTGAAACTCTGTAAGTTATTAGCTATTCTAGCTATTAAGAGCATATAATAAGAGCATATGTTGATATGCTCATCTCATAGACAGAGACGTGGACTTTGTTCTAAAACATCAATGTAGTAATAAGTACTATGATTAGTCACAGCACGAGCTAAGCTTTAAAGAAAATATCTAGCCTAAGAAAATTAATGTAGAGTCTCGCAATCTGACGAATTGAGATCTAATACATAAGTATGTTTCCGGCAAAAAATTGGTGTCTGCACCGATTCTGTTTTGGATCCATAACTACTCGCATCCATTATTGTATTAAAGTCTTTTAACGCCCGAACTGATGGCAACTTTGTGCTAACAGAGGATACGAATCCAAATTTATATAATACAAGGGCTAAGTATAGCAAGGAGATTCCTACATGTTTAAAAGTCATTTTTGTTTGCAGCCACATGTACACTCCCAGCTGGTGTTGGATGTGCTGTGATACCGTTTATGATGCATCGATCGAAAAAAATATGGGGACCCGACGTGGACTGTTTCAACCCTGATAGATTTTTGCCAGAAAATAGTGCAAAGAGACATCCTTGTGCCTACATTCCTTTTAGTTACGGTTCTAGGAATTGTATAGGTAATTCATAGTATATTTAATCGGTCCAGCACTTTTTACAGAAGAGTAGTAATAGTTGAAATCCTTAGGAGACATTTATCAAAAATAAAGCGTCCGCAACTGTAACTGCCTTACCTGCCAAGATAATGAATATAGGCATGGTCTTTTGTTACACGTCCACCGGTATATGTATATCGTGTAGGACACGACAAGTAGGTATGAAAGCAGATGATGAGACTTTCTAATTGTTTTTGTTCATGATATGAGTTTTTTTTCATCAACACATAAGTACATAATCCGTCGTAATGTTACTGATTGGTTTGTCATACTTTTATCCTAACCATAAACGGTTTTATTATTTTAACGAAACTACGATAAAAAATTATGTTAATTATAAAAAAATAAGAATTTATATTAATTAAGGATTGTTCTACTAATCATAAACAGCATAAAATATTCAATTTTTTTTTTGTTTCAGGTCGCAATTTCGGTATGATAGTAATGAAGAGTATTCTGGCCAATGTCATAAGAAGTTATAAAATATCTTCATCGCTAAAAGTTTTCGACAGATTAAAAATAGAAATTTTATTATTTCCTGTTTTGGGACATTTAATATCAATTGACAAACGAGAACTATAGTCATTTAATTAATCTGTTGCTACATATTCATTATTTTAATGTTGAATTATACTCTAAATAGGTATAATATATATACATGCTTTGTGAATATAGTGTTTATACTGCAATTGTGCATAAACTTTAAATAAATAAATAATTTTATAGTATTATATGGATACGTTGTAATTATACATTGTCTGTAAAAATGTTTTTCCTTATATTGTATATTATTACCAGCGGCAGCTGGATAGCAGGATTTTATCTGCTATCCTGTCGCTGGTAGCCCACTATAAATAAGAATAATAATCCACGTAACAAAAAAAACCAACGTCCATATAACATGGGAGCCTATATAACTTATAAATAACCAAATAATAATCATCATCATATCATCACGCCGAATCCCTTCCGGGGTAGACAGAGAGAGTAGAGCGCCAGCTCTCAGCAGCACAAAAACTTTCTGTGCAAAGCGTTTTAAACAGTACAGCGCCTCTGGAGAAAATCCTCTTCTGTGTTTGGGCTTGTTGTATGTGCATTCTAATAATCTAATAATATATATATACAAAAAAAGCTTATGTCAATTATATCTAATGTAAAATCACTGTCGCAGGGTTGCCAAAATTTTTTTTTTTGTATTATCTCGTAACGTGAATTCCGGGAACTTTTGCTACTTAACCGGAAACCTATGGTTTGTATATATATATATACTTTGAAGATACTACTACAGTAAGATTCTCAATAATAGTTTCAACTGATGTAGTCGACTATTTTATTTTTCTTCTAATGTTATGTTCGAACATCACTACGGAGCGGGGCGCGGGGGGGCATGTTGTAACAATCATGGCGACTGAGAGTGAGAGCTTGCTTACTTTGCTTGGCTAGCATTCCAAATAGGTTAGCATTGTGTTATTTTAAATGAAATATATAAATTAAAAAGTTAACTTTAGTAAACTTGTGTGGTGTGTAGTGTTGCTGCAAACGTGTATGATGTTATAGCGTGTATTGGGGCATAAGGTAAGAATTTGTTATTATCATAAACAAATTGGTCACACCAGAAATGCTGACTTAGTCCTATTTTGTAATGTAAATTGTTTCTCCAATTAGGTATCGAAGTTAATAATCATGGATTTTGGACACCCTCCACCAAATATGGGGATGATGCCACCAAATATGGGGATGGGCATGGGGGCACCGATGGGTCCACCGATGGGTCCACCGGGCCGTAACAACATTCGCCACAACTTTAGGCCTTATAATTATCAGATGCGCTTCCCACCTCAGGGTCCGTTAAATATGACTCAAGACGACTTTGATGGTAAACGTTTACGAAAGTCCGTTATGCGTAAAACTGTAGACTATAATGCTGCTATAATAAAAGCTTTAGAATGTCGAGTCTGGCAACGCGACTGGAGGGACAGACACGCTCTGCAACCGGATGCCATGTATACCCCTGACATGTTGCCCCCGCCATCGTACCCTGATAATCCAATAAATGCGGTCACTACTCGGTTTGTTAAAACTGCGACCAACAAGATGAGATGTCCTATTTTTGCAGTAGCCTGGACCCCAGAGGGTCGTAGACTAATCACTGGTGCTTCCTCTGGAGAGTTCACTTTGTGGAATGGGTTGACATTTAACTTTGAAACTATACTTCAAGCACACGATTCACCAGTGAGGTCTATGGTTTGGTCGCATGGTGAGGGCTGGATGGTTACTGGGGACCATTCAGGTTTCATAAAATATTGGCAAAGTAATATGAATAATGTAAAAATGTATCAAGCTCATAAAGAAGCAGTAAGAGGTATTAGTTTTAGCCCTAGTGACTCTAAAATTGTTACCTGTTCTGATGATGGCACACTGCGTATATTTGATTTCTATAGATGCCAAGAAGAAAGGATATTGAGAGGGCATGGTGCAGATGTTAAGTGTGTACAGTGGCATCCCACTAAAGCCCTAATTGTCTCCGGTAGTAAGGACAATCAACAACCCATTAAATTGTGGGATCCTAAATCAGGCTCTGCACTCTCCACTCTTCATGCACATAAATCAACTGTTATGGATTTGAAATGGAATGATAATGGCAATTGGCTTATAACTGCTTCCCGTGATCATTTGTTAAAGTTATTTGATATCCGAAAGCTTGGTACTGAACTGCAAATATTCAGAGGACACAAGAAAGAAGCATCTAGTGTTGTTTGGCATCCAACTCATGAGGGATTATTCTGTTCTGGAGGTTCTGATGGAGCCATACTATTCTGGAATGTTGGCACTGATAAAGAAGTGGGATGTATCGAAGGTGCTCATGAATCCATAGTTTGGACAATGGCTTGGCATCCTTTAGGTCACATTTTGTGTTCAGGGTCTAATGATCACACATCAAAATTCTGGACACGCAATAGGCCTGGTGATCTCATGAGAGACAAATATAATCTAAACACTTTGCCCCCTGGCGTGCAAGATGACCATGATTTGGAGGAACCAGCTGTTATACCTGGCATGGGTCCAGAAGACAAAGTCGAAATATTTTCAACTGATACAGATAAGGTTATACCTGGCTTAGATTTAGATACTACATTTATTCCTATGGAGTTTGAGAAGAAAATAAAGAAAGTACCATATAGTAAACCAATACCTAGAAATTTCCAAGCCCAGTGGAACTATGGCCCAAATGGTGACGATACTACTACTGAGGCACTTACTCAAGCCTTAGTGGAATCTGTACCTGGAGCCATACCATTACAACAGATAACTCCATCTGCTATTTTTATATATGGTAAATTAATAACTGTAGAACCAGGTTCAAAACTAGAGAAAGCAATATCTGATGGTCCTCTAGCACTTAAAAAGTATATAGCATCAGGGGAAATAGAAGAACTACATGATGTGATGCCCCACTTGGAGGATGATGCAGATGAGGAGAATTTCTTACCATTTGAATATCCCGACCCAGAAAATGAAGAAGAAAGCACTACGGGAGATGGCAGTACCAGAGAGAATTATGCAGACTATGATCAAGAACAATATTATGATCATGAAATGGATTCAAGTGAGCAATCTAACCAGGATGATCCAGGTTACAACAATGGACCTGACATGAGTAGTATGCCGCCAATGGGTAATATGCCGCCACCTATGGGTAACATGATGAGGCCACCAATGCCGATGAACAATATGGGACCAATGCGACCCATGGGACCCCCTATGCGCCCCATGGGACCCATGCATATGCCTCCGCCGCACATGGGCGGTATGCCACCAATGGGCAACATGCCTCCTCCAATGGGTAACATGCCACCAATGGGCAACATGCCACCAATGGGTAACAGAACAACGCGCGCGCCATTCTCCGACAATGGATACAACAAACCCCATTACGATTCCAACTTCGATAACCAAGGATACTCGCAGAATGATGGCTATAATGAAGAAGAATCTTATGATCAGAACTACGAGGATGAAACTTACAACGAAGAAGGTAATGGTGATGATGGATTCTCAAGGAACCAGAGATGGGACGGCGGGTACAGGGGCAGGGGCCAAGGTCGGGGACGAGGACGCGGTATGAACGGACACGGGGTACGCAACGCGTGGCGTGGCAGCGGGCCTCGTGGGTCGCCGCGCAACCGGAGAGGCAGCGGTGCCAACAGGAACTTCAGGAGAGGCGGGAAGCCGATCTCTTAACTAATAAGTATGCCCTCTTCTCATAACATACTCGGACTTTTATTTACGTTATTCATTGCAGTGTTACAGTGTAAAGATTTAAAAGTTACGGTGTTGCAGAAGGTTGTATATAATTTCCATTTACAGCTTGAACTTTATAAAAATAAGCTTATAATATAATAAAGATATATTATCTAACAAAAAATATTATTAACATTTCTATACAGGTGCACCCTATCTGGCAGTTATGGGTAAGTTAATCTGTCTCATTCGCTAATTAATTTAAAGGATGGGCACAAATAAATGATGTTTGTATGATATCAGGTAATTTAATAATCAAGAAAGAAGAATCTAATATGCATCACCGTCAGCACGCTGCCAGCAGTGAAGCAGCCGAGTTGCCGCTCCATTTGGGCTCTGGCGAATATTTCCAGGAGCACTCCTCATGACTACCTCATCATAATTATAGTAAGAAACTGGTATTTTTTGAACTTGTTTTGTCAATAATAAAGACTACCCTATTTCACCCAATTTGTAAAATATTTTTGATTATGTGGGTTATAATAAAAGAACCAAAATAAAGAAATATGAAATAAATATACAAATCCAAGGGTAATCCTGTCCTTGCATCTGCCAGTACATTTATGCGTTATGTTATCATTAGCAACAGACTCCCTATCCCCATGCTAATATGCAAACTAAAACACAGAATACACCCAATTAATCTTACCCTCTTAAAAAAATTAGAAATCCCTAGTTATTTTGGAATTCAACAGAAATACATTGCTAGTAGGAAGCCTAAACAAAACTTCAAGATGTAATAACAGATAGACAATTGCATTACATCGAGGTTTTACTATGTGACTATTGCGTTAAAAACAAAACAGAAAAAAAACAAATAATAAATTTTCAAGTGGTTTTTAAGCCTTAATGCATGTACTCTCTAGCAAAGAATAATGCAACTTACGTAAAAACAATTAGTACAAATTTTACAAATGTGTCCTTATTAATTGTTGGCTCCAACTTTATTCTTTATTTTCTAATATTTCTGTAAAGAATTGCCCACCTGCGAAAAGGAGAAACACTTTTTGTAGATATACTTTTCACTGTAAATGTTCTTCGAATTACCTAAGGAGGATAATTTTGTTCTCAATTATGTTATGAACTGCAGTTGTTTTAACCATTCTCACTTTACATTCTGCTTCACCACTAGTAACCTAGTGGTTACCTACGGGAAATGCTTTGTGATCATTAAGCTCTTATTGCATTCACTCTGGGATTATTCTCACACTGAAAATTAACGATGCAATTATCGCTTTGTCTTCAATTGACGTAGATGTTAGGTGTCGGGATATATATTATATAGACACCTTTTCTTACATGTACCTACTCTCCATTATGGCTAAAATGCACTGGCTCACCTGCACCAACAAACATCCTCATCCCCTCGGATTTGTGGTTTTTACGTTTACGTTCACTATAAGAAACGTATCTATAAGATATTTTTTATGCGAAAACTAATAAAAAATAATGTGTTTATTTAAAAGGGTTTCATTTAACGCCGCCGACCACCTGGAATCAATAAAGAGCAATTGAGAAATAAAGTGTAGTTTAATTTTTATTAGTTTTTCTTTTTGCCCTTGTTAGTTATATGTCGGCGATTTGTCAATTTATTTTCCATTGTTGCAGATGATCCTAGTGATATTGTGGTGGCTCGCAACGGTATCAAGATGTCAGGCGAGCCAGTACGACACCGGTGGCGACAAAAACGCCATAACAGATATGACCGACAATGCTACAGAACGGATTGAGGCCATCAATGGGACTCCTAATTTCAGACTGATCAAGTCGGAGAAAGGCACGCAATGGTTTCCTGAAAGAGAAATTAAATTCGATAGTTGCGTGAGGAGAGCTCGCTGCGAGCCGCTCAATAAGACGAGTTGTCTTGGTGCCAAATTACCTTATGACAAAACAAGCGTACACTTGACTTTTTATGAGAATCAAAATAAAATTCAAACACAGTTGGATCTGTACAGAGAGCTTATAAACGTGCCAAAATGTTGGGCGGTCATTCAGCCGCTGCTGTGTGCTACATTTATGCCTAAATGCGAGAATATACTCGGACACGACATGGTGTATTTGCCGTCCTACGAAATGTGCAAGATTACAATGGAGCCTTGCGCCATTCTATACAATACCTCGTACTTTCCGTCCTTTCTCAAATGCAACGCCACACTGTTTCCATCTAAATGCGAGAACGCCGCGAGAGAGATGAAGTTCAACACATCTGGCAAATGTTTGCCTCCTCTTATACACACCAACAAACCTCTTCATTTCTATGAAGGTGAATATCCGTTTGTTATTAGGTAGCTGAACCACATGCATTATATCAACTAGGACCACTAGATTAAAAACTTTTTACAGACACCTAACTAAAGTACTACACTATTTAAATGCTACTTAATCTCCAAGTGATACACTATTTATATGTTATTTAATACTTTTATATAGTACACTTTTAATTACTTTTAATTCGATTGCAAAACGACGCAGAATTTACGCAAAGCTGTAAATACCGTAGTAATATCGTAGCCTACTTGCTAGTTTGTTTTACTTGAGAATAGATTAGTTTGTGTGGAATGGTTCCATGGTAGTGTTATATGGTACTATTATCATAATCATCAACATCGCTATGAGCATTTGTTCCTTACCTGTACTTTCGCTTAGCGAACCGATCAATAAGACTGGTGTGTTGTGTGCTAGGTATATCAGGATGCGGGCTGCCGTGCCGCGACCCTCTGTACTCTGAGGACGAGCAGCAGCAGCTCCACCGGCTGGTGGCGTGGGGCGCCGGCACGTGCCTGGCCCTGAACCTCCTCACAGTGGCCACCTTCCTCATCGACTGGCGCAGCGCCAACAAGTACCCCGCGCTCGTCATCTTCTACATCAACGTCTGTTTCGCAGTCGCTTCCATGGGGTAAATTTACTTCACCTATACAAAGCTATAATAAACGCTTACCATTTGTTTTCAAGCCGCGGTGGCCGGAGTCGGAGTGTGCTGCAGGCAACTACTTTACGTAGTACAAAGATTGCAAATTCGACCCGCAAATTCCCGACTTTAGTACCAATGAGTTTTTCTGAACTAAAGTACCTACAGTGTTTAGTCACAGCTTTACGGTGATGCAAAAACATCGAGAAGAAACCTGCATACGTTTGGGAAGAAATTCAAAGGCGTAGTCACAGGGCTTGTAATATACGAAAATATCAATTCGTTTTGAATACTGTACTTAATATTATTCAAAAGAATACAGGAATCGTACATACAGGTATAAAGATAGTACGATTGGAAAATAAGACATTTTACATCACATAAGTACATGATGACAAAATATAATATGTATATTATGTAGATGTACAGCGTGTGTTTGTTTGTATTCAACGCACGTATTCCTACATCAGCGCAAGCATGTACAATAGATACGAAGATCAATTGATGATATAATATTGACCCTTCATTTATTATTACTATTGTATTTAAAAATCGGTGTCGTGGTGGGTCCAGTTGTTTAAGTGGCTGTCTTCGAAGTTCAGCTGCATGTTCGAATAGAAGTGGTCTATCTATACCTATGAACATTTAAAAAATAAAATATACCGAGATTTAATACACCACGCGCTTTGACGAACACATCCGAACGAAATCGCGTACGTTAAAGAAAAAAGTTCAAAACATGTAAAGTCGCGACCTATACGCGCGCGCGTCTCACCACTGTCATATTAACACCTAAAAGTGAAAGTACATGTTTATACACTTGTATTAACATGTTATACATAATGTTGTTGTGTATGTATTGTTAATTATATGCAATCTATGTGAAAATTAATAAAATTAGAGTAGGTGATATTAAGTATAGCGGCCCGTCCCGGCTTCGCATGGGTGGACATTTTTTTCTTGCTATTAAAATAGCCTACATTAATCAGTAATAATGTAGCATTCAAATGGTGAAATAATTTTTAAAATCGGTCCAGTAGTTTTTGAGACAATTCCTTACAAATGTACTTACATACAAATCTTTCCTCTTTATAATATTAATATAGATTTAAACTTTTACCCACCGTAATCACGTAAAATTATTTAACTCATTGCGGTTATGTTGTATAAATTTAAATATTTATAAACGTAATGTAATTATATCCCTTTATTCCTAGATGGCTGGTCCAGTTCGGCGTCGGTTCTAGAGATGACATCGTGTGCTCGAAGGACGGCACCAGGAGACAGGGCGAGCCCTCAGCCGAGGAAAATTTATCCTGCGTAGTCGTTTTTGTTTTGGTAATACTATTTCCTACCAATATTATAAATGCGAAAGTTTGTGAAGATGTTTATTCTTCTTTCACGCAAAACTAATGAACGGAATTGGATGATAAATCATAATTAATCATTAATACATTCTGTGGTTATCAAGCTTATAATAGATAATAGACCACAGGAAATATGTTTTACTCCAGAAGAACTGAATCGACTGATGAAATTTTACGAGGTCGAAACCGCGGGGCGTAGCTAATATTCTTTAATTGTGCAATTACATAAAATATAACTGAGCCCAAACCGATAGAAAATACCAAGCCAATGCGTGCTTAGTCTAACTAACTAAAAGTGTCATAGCAATTAATGCTTTATCTTTAGTCAGAACCATTGGAACTAGAGTAATAATAAATCGCTGTGTCTAATGCGTTTTGAGTCTTCCAAAATGTTTTCGTTTCACGTTACTAATAGAAGTTTATTTGTTTGCCGCATTTAGCGCAGTTAGAAGTGCCTATAATAAAATGATGGCTTTGATAGTGGTCCTTATCGAACTTTTTATTGTTGGTCGCATCAATGCGACTTCCTGCACGCAATGAATACATTTGATAACATGTTACACAGGTGTACTACTTCATGATGGCGGCGTGTGTGTGGTTCGTGATATTCACCTACGCGTGGCATATGAGCTTCCGCGCATTAGGTACGTGCTATTTACTTTGCGTTACCATTGCTTTTTGAGACTTTCTGTATTGTATGATGTAACGGTAATACATAAAACTTGTTTCTACGGGCTAACTGCCATGGTTCCATATATGTACATACATTTAAACTGACCCATGAAATGGGGGAAGTCTAGAAACAGGTTTGAATGGTAATATATATATATATAAGAGTATCGCTTCCTATATATTAGTTAGATTGGTTTTGTTTGTTAGCTGTGGCGCGCTAATATAAGGATTAACCTACTAATTTGAACGAATATTTTTGCATTAGGTAACCCGTGTATTGAGGAAGGCTATTACAAGCTTTATATATGATAATGCTTCTATCCAAAAGAGCGTATAATTAAACTAGCAACTGAGCAACTAGCAAAATAATATATGAAATTATTGTTACTAACCTAAGGCTAGATATAACTAAGTAAAATAAGTAAAAACTAGATTGTAGGTGTGCTGCTTTGTATCCTATACCTTCCCGTGAAGAATTTGATAAGACATATTGTTTTTTGCTTCATTGCTTCTGCTAGCTTTCAGGGTTATACATAATTGCTTCACATCAGCCTTTTGACAAGTCCCATTTCATTAATCAGGCAAGATCCAAGATAGGATCGATAAGAAGGCGGCGTACTTCCATCTGGTGGCGTGGTCTCTACCGCTGGTGCTGACCATCACCACGATGGCCTCGGGCGAGGTGGACGGCAGCAGCGTTACCGGCATCTGCTTCGTCGGCTACGTCAATCATTCGATGCGGGCTGCCTTGCTGCTCGCACCACTAGCGGTCGTTCTGCTTCTCGGCGGGTACTTCTTGCTAAGGGGTACGTACCATTTTTGCATTGGAATCCCACTGTCGTATCGACGATGACAGGAACCGGTATATGCTGATTGCATCAATTATTTGAGATATATCTGCCTATCTTTTGTGAGACTCAACGTGGTATATTTGTATGTATGTATGCTAAGTTCCGGCAATCACAAGACGATACCAACCAAGAACTTGTTTGTACACTTGACACTTTATATTGTGTATAGTGTTCATCAGGCATTCATCCCATATACACTATTCACGACAGGCGTGCAATTTGTGTGTTTATAGGTGTGTTCTCGCTGGTAGCGGTGCGTGTGTCAAGCGCAGACGTTATATCAGCTCGCGCGGCCGCTAAGATCCGGCACACCATCACACGCTGCTCGCTGACCGCCGCACTCGTCGCCGTCTTCATCTGCGTCACGGCTGCGTGCCACCTCTACGAGTTCCGCAACGCACATCTGTGGAACGCCGCCTTTAAGAACAACATTATGTGAGTATTATTCACTAGAAAGTTAGAGAGGTGGAGGAGGCATTTGGGTTTAGGAAGAGGGATGGAAAGGGTAATGAACTGTGACATGCTCAAGAGTCTACGAAAGCAGAGTAATGCTTGAGACAGTCGAGAATAGTAGAGGATTGACGGTGACGAGGTCTCCATTTTTACCATATTATTGCTACATTTTAGAAGTAACCTTCATTTAATTAATGGGAAGACCAAGATTGGCAAGGATGACTATTTTGACGCATAGGAAGGTTAAAGCGTTATGAGGCAAATAATGGTAGAGTTTGCAATAGAGATCGACAAGAGCCCAGTTCGTTTTATGACAGTATGAATAGTTTTGTTACATTTAAATTTGGTTCTTTTAATCTAGTTGTCGACTGGAAGGCATGAGAGAGAGCGAGAAGGAGTGTGTCGGCGGCGCTCGACCGTCCGTGTCGGTGCTGCAGCTGCGGCTGCTGAGCTGCTTCGCTGGCGGCGCGCTCATGGCCTCGTGGACCTGGACGCCCGCCGCCGCCGCCGCCTGGAGGCGCTACCTCGCCAGGTACTGACTTTGCTAGCTTATCGCACCTGTACTAAATCTATCAACATTCCTTTCTATCCGATCCCACAAAAAGAGGATGTTACCATATTCCTTCAGTGCGATCCCTATTCCCAGAATAAAACCCCGCAAAAGAAAATGCGGAATTCACAGAAAATATATGCGGAAAAGACCATACATATAATTAGATACGCTGAGTCCCTCACAGGGTTGGCAGAAAGAGTAGAGTGCAAGCTCTCTCTAGACTTAACAGACAAGAAGATTGAAAGTCGCTGCATTCGCATTCATCGGATTCTTTATACATGCTCGGGTTTCGAATCCTTTTGACGTTCCCATCCTTGTGTGCTAGATCGAAAAGTTGTTTTTACTCTTTTAGTAAATTAATGTTATAGACACCCAGGTTTAGCACTGTATTTATTTTAATGAAGAAACTGGTACGACCTGCGTGCAGGAAGTGTGGGTGTTCGGTGGAGCGAGGCGAGCGGCGCGCGCGCAAGCACGAGCTCATAGCTCGCGCGTACCGGCGGCGCGCAGAGTTCGCGGCCCGCGGCCGGATGTCCATCTCGCTGGGCGGCACGCGCCAGGACCCCGTGGGGCTGTGCCTGGACCCCTCCGAGCCCGTCGACTACCCCGACGAGGGCAAGCACGAGAGGTAACTACCATTACTGATTGCAATGTATGTCCGACGGTGAGTACACGACTCGGGGTGGCAGCTGCTGTAGCAGGCCAATTCGACTCCTGACAATGTTGGTATTGTGACTTTTCTCGACACAAAGTCGACCGACATAGGAAATACAATATCCTAGCCAGCATACACAAACAGTTTACTTTATCCAGTAAGGTGTATGCTTGTTTGGGAATATATTGTATATATATATTTGTATTTATATACACAGTATTTTAACCAAACAAAACAAGGGTCCAGTGAAACCGGGGCCAATTAGATAGGTGTTTTATTTTATCCTCAATATATGGGCAAGTGATATAATTGACAATTGACTATTGACTATTGTTTCGTGTAAATAAATAAATAGAACACATATTTAATTTATTATTAAATTATTTGTTATTTATTATATATATTTATTATTATTTATTATGTGAATATATTTAAAAGTCGACTTGCTTGTCGCCCAAGCGTTATAAACTGAAGCTTCCCATAATTGTACTGTAGCGCATTATGTAAGGTGTGGTGGTGTTGTGATGTTGTAGCGGCGAGCTGTCGTCGTCGTGGGCGGCCAACCTGCCGCGCTTCGTGAGGCGGCGGGACGCGTTGGTGGCTGGCGCGGGCGCGTCGCTCAGCTCGACCCCGGACCGGCGCCACTCGCAGGACTCGCAGATCAGCATCAGCCTGCGCCACGTATCGGTGGAGTCGCGCCGCAACTCGCTCGACAGCCAGCTCTCCGTCAAAATAGCCGAGATGAAGACCAAGGTGGGCCGCCGCCGCCCCAAGCACGCCAAGGGCAAGCGCAAGGCCCGCGCCCGCCGCGACCCCGACCTCGAGGGGCAGCTCTCGCGCTACTGGCTGGCCGCCCTGGCGCCCGCTGAGCCCGACCGCGACGACCTCAAGTTCAGCTTCGACTGACCATGCATACTCTACATATCGCTGGATTTTATCATTTATACATACTTTTTTCAATTAGGCTAACGTGGAGGGAAAAACTCATACGCAGTATACTCATGGCTCAATAAAAGCTGGATAGTGATGTTATTGTCATATTTTGTGAGTAACTAATTCAAAGAGCAATTTGTAGTTCGTAATGGCGCGCTACATTCAAGTATAAGTAACGAAGACTGATCGGAATCTCAACTTTTTTTATACTTTGAACTTATATAAAATCCATGACAATCATTAGCGCATTTTGTGATAGCTGTTAACCTCAATTTTATATAACTGTGCCATAGTTACTGTTAAATGAAATGATTAATCGGAATTGACTGATACTATTGTAATGTAATTTGTTAGCGTGTAAGTACATAATGATTATCATTGAAGCTGTTCACTTCAGTATTGTATTAAAATTACTGAACTGTACAATGATTGACTGTAAACATATGCAAGGAAACTTATATAAGCAATTTTAGTATTAATTTGTTAATACAAAATAAGTTTAAGATAAATTGGAATGTACAAGACATGGTTGTGATGCTGTTTTCATTCTCGTTTATATGAGGCTATATGGGTCAGTTCAATGCTGCAGCTTCTTTAATAAATCCAGGAGCAGCTAGATCTAACGTATCTTGGTCAGAAATATCTCGATCTTCAATGTGTTATTAATTGTTGTATGTTACTAATATTAATAAGGAAAAATTACTCGCAAATGGTGAAGAATCCCAGTTATTTTATAATGAAAATGTTTTCATTTGTAAGTCTGCACTAGCTTTAAATTTTTATATTTTTATGAATGTGTGTTTTGCTACCAGTATGTAATTTACGTGTATTGTAATTGCTATTTTGTACAATAAACATTTTCAATCGAATGAATGTTGAAAAGTTATGTTTTACTTATAGTTTGAACCAGCTGGCTTGTAGTTAAATTTGTACGGCCATACATGGATGGTGCGGAGAGACTGCGTACATACATACAAACCAGTCCCTCACAGGAAAGAGAGTAGGGCCCATAGACCACTTACACATCAGGCGTGTTCCCAGACGTTTCTTGCCGGCAACACGCAAGTAATGATCAGAATGTTATATCTCGAAGTATAGGCCTTATTTTATATTTGATCTTAAAGATTGATTATACTACGTCACTGGTAAGACACGTCTGTCACCTGGATCTAGTTGAATTGAGTATTACTAGTCCACGTAGTAATGTACCTATCGCGCGATTGTTTCAGGTGATGGCACATGCCAATCCATGGACTTATTACAATTATGGCCCACCGGTCGGTTCTTGATTGCATATGACTATTTTAACAACTGTCACCACGGCTTACATTTTGAAAATAAAACAAATAATCTGAATTAAAATATAATGAGGCAAGCAAGTTGTCACAAAACACTAATTTAAATACCCTTTCAGTTAATGTCATATTTTGGGAACAATCTATACCTTAAGTTCTTTTAATTTTGAGGCATGCAAACGGCATTTAAATAACAAATAAATAAAATAAAATTAACAACTAACCATTTATATAACAAGGGCAAGAATTAAGTAGGTTTATGTGACTATGTCACATCCAAATATATTGGGCAGTACAAGGGCAACGCGTGAACACATTCTGTAGACATATGTTTTCAAGATATAAATTACATACTTATGCTGAGATTATGTCTAGGATTAATGAACTAGACTGTACTGTGATCATCTAACCGACTATGAATACATACAAACTATGTAACTGTCACAAATCTACAATACTTACAGTAACTTATTTAGGCATAGATTTTATTTATCTATTGGACGTTCCTGTAAACTATTACATAATTATGCTCATACTAACGTTCCTATAAAATACTATGATAAGGGCAAGACGACATGTAAAATTAATATATTTGCAAGTTTTCCGACGTGTCCAACAGTTGTTATTTTCAATTCGTAATAAATATAACATGGACCAAATTACTTCAATTTGATTTTGTCAAAATTGTAAGGGGTGCCTGTAGGTTAAAAAGCAACACTAAAAATATTGTAGCTATATTTTTAAGTTAGTAGGTACTAAATGCTACCCAGCCATCTTGCCACTTCGTGTGACTAGGATTTGAGACAGTATTGTAACTAGTTTTGGTTTTATAATTTTTTACTATCTTATCTGTAATAAATTTTGTTATAACTATTAATCATGCAATTTCCCAGAGGTCAGTAGTAGGAGCCTCTATAACTTGGCTGTAACATTTGCTACAAAAATTTCAAAATTAGGCTTACATGTTTTTTTTTCTACTAAATTAAATATAAATAAGATGTAACAAAAATCGGAAGGACTCTTCTTAGATTTTTACATGTAGTAATATTGTTAGGTTCTTCTACACAGAAGGCAACTGACAAAATCTAGTCTGCGAAGTTGAAAGTATCTAATTAATAGACTATCCAGATGTTAGGAGTCGAAACTGATTAGCAATTTTGATAAATTCAAATTAAAGAAATTGTTTTACTCTTTTGCGAACAGGTGTCAAGACAAACGTCATAAGTAACCCGGTATACAACTTGTTTAGTTATTTCTTGCCTTGCAAATAAATTAAAATTTATTGTTTTCAAACGATTACAGATACCATTAATCACAGATGCAGGACGTACAATTCAGCGTAATAACTATATTCGAGAAACTTCAAAATAACATATGTAGATGAATTACTGAGAAATAATTGGTCATATGAAAGCCTTTGTTGTTTGTTAAAGCTTATTCAAGATGAAGTATGGCTGAAGCTGTTAGTATTTTTTCCAGTGCAATAATTCATCTACAAATCTACTTCGACATATACATTAAATAGCATTTAATGTTTTCACAATTTCCAAACCCAAATCGGACTTGTTTCATAGCCAAATATAATATTATTTAAAGAACAATGCTGACCAGCATGCAAAGTATAAAAAAAAGATAATTGTAGAAAATAGGAATATAACACCAAAAATATAAAATAAAATGTAAAATTGTAACACTTATACTAAGCCTCAACGGAATGTAGTTTTTTCACTGTATCTTTTTCTTAAAAACTAAGTCAAAAAATTGCACGATTTAAGGAAACTCGATTCTTTGGCGCTTAAAACTAAGTAAAAAATCACAATCCAGAAAATAAATTCGATAAAAATTAGCTTTAAATTAAAGTAACGAGAGAGAAACTATCACCAAAATACTACAATAAAGTATTATGTGCAATATTATGCTACGTAGAGGCGACTTAATAAAGTGCTCACGATCTAATGCTATTGTCCGTACTCCCCGATGAGACAAAACAGTATAATGATCTACCTAATAATCTGTAAATACTAACAAAAATCTATCTTATCACACGTTCACAGCAGTCTTCTAAGTCGGCCTTGCTTTGCGTATGTTCTTCTTTTCGGCGTCAGTGAAGCCAAGGATGTTTTCGATGGCGTTCAGGTGTCCCTGGTGATTCTCCGGATCGGTCAGGAAGTAGTAAATAGCAGACTTGAGGAACTGCAACGTCACCTCGGGGTCGATGTTACTCTTGTTACCTTTCTGCGACTCGACAATGCGACGATACATTGCCTACGAAATAAAAATATAGTTTAGTTACGGTATATCAGTATCATGCATGCTGTATGAATAGAGTAGGTACATACACTAATTAGTCTACACATCGCTAACTTTTCAACAAAAATATAGTACATAATAAAAGTCGCAATATATATGAAAAATTCTACTTGTCAGTCAAAACGTATTCATATAAAAAGTATACAAAAAAATGTACCCTGATTTTTTTAATTACTGCCCTTTTCGCGTTTTCGAACATACTGTATATAACACATGCGCCTTAATTTAAAATAATACAACTTGATAAAAAAAGAGAAAAAAAAACATTCACCACTTATACATATTAACCCATAAACCAAAAGAGGCTGTTTCAAAATTATGTCATGCAAAGCTGTTATTAAGCGAGAATTACTTAGTTAATAATACAAAATAGTTAGAAATTAAAAAATACCTGCATGTTACTTCTACTAGAGTAGGTTTACAACATAGGTTAGAGGTTTTGTCAATTTAGTAAAGCTTAATATTCAAAAATTCTGTGGACTAAAATAGCTAAGCTGGGATGTGAAGGACAACCTATTTAATAAAACACAAAATAATAATAAAAAACTATTCTATTAGGAACGGTATATGAACTGTAGTACAAAGACCACCGCCAAAGTGATTGAACTTACTCACGATTAGGTAAGTTGGGAGTCAAGTGGCAAGATTTTTGTAACTGGAGTGATAAGCAAGGTGAAACATAATAAGTAAGTAAATATGCAAGTGTATTAAGTGAGCGCTGCCGACTGTCCTGTATAAAATTCCAACCTTTCGAGCTCCTAGGACCCATAAAGAAACAGCCTCCTTTGCACTTAGTAGTACTTGTGACTTTGTCGTTCGGTCCTCTGTGAATGCCGTGTCCTGGAATGCACTACACGTTAAAGCGGGCAGTGTTAATTGCCACTACATGCACACGACACTACGTCAGTGCAATATGCGGTGAGTTAATTCATTAATATCAGTTCAGTGTTAATCAGAAAATCTATGATATTATTTATGTAGAGTTGCAGTTAATTTGGAAGATGTTGTTAATAAAGATTGGGCCAAAAACAAGTGAAGAGATATTAAGGTTATATATTATATAGAGGTTAAAGTACAATTTGAAAAACAAACTTAATCATTTAGTTAAGCCTACTTTACGTATCTAATTAAAGTTATGGTTTTGAAAAATGCACAAAACATGGCTTAGAAACATACTCGGACTTTCTCGAGCTCTGTCTGTGTAATCTGTAGCTGCTCCAGTAATTCCTCCACAGACACCCGGTTTAATTGTGAAGAACCAGCCTCTCCTTCCTGCAGAAAGAATAGAACCAATCAAGAAGAATAAGAATTATTTAATTTTTAGGGTAAACTATATTTGATACCTTATCCAAATCGAATCTAGCTGCCTCTACACCCTTGTTATACATTTTTAAGTACATGGACTTGTGTTTGTTCTCTTCTTCGTCCAACTGCTTGCTTGCTTCTTCAAGTTGCTTCTCCAGGGAGTGAATCCTTTCTTTGGCCTGTTCACAGTTAGGCAGCAATTCAGAATACCATGTATTCACATCTGCAAGTTTTTGTAACAAAGCTTCTACTTTATCATTGTGGGCTTTTTTCAACTCCTGTGTCTCTCCCACATGAGCTCTCATCATGTCCTCTATTTTTTTCTCATAATAAGATATTAAATTGCGTCTCTCTTCATCAAAGTCATCAGTATCAGTCATACAGGAAGCTTCATGGGTTAGCATGTGAACAGACTCTTTAGAATGTAAAGAGGAATTTGTGAGATCATCGAAATGTCCAGAGTCGGTAAAGGAACCCTGCATTTCATTGCGACATCTTGTTGATGTTTCATCTTTAAACAGTGGACTGTCTGTAACATCATATGTTCTGCATGCTACCTCACATTTGGGGCTGTCCTGCTCAACAGAAGCATCTTCTGGGTTTTCTCTTATGGTTACAATCTCACTTGAATTAGATTTTTCATCAGGAGAGCATATTGATGCTTTGTACAACCTGAGTTCAACAACTTCTTTGGTGAGATGAAATATTTCACTATCTTTTTTTTCTAAGTCCTTTTTGGCTTGGCTGAGTAAGTTTTTGAGACGACGGATCTGTTTTTGTGCCCGTTGAGTAGGAGTCAGGTATTCATCACCAGCAAGGCCAGCATGGGATGAGCAATGCAGCACATAGCGCATGGATCTGCCGCTGAAAGTAGTTCCATTGAATGGTGCATAACCAGCCTCAACAGACGCTGCAGTGGCTGCACTCCCGTAGCTGTGCAAAGATTCATCATCAGGCAAATCTTCAGGTGACCCAGGTGGAGTGTGAGCAGAGTCACTCATGCTCAGTTGTCTACATGCTTCTGGGGATTTGAGACAGCTCTTTTTGGGTTTTTGCTGGGCATTGGAATTAAAGGACTGAAAAGAATAATTATTTGTTTATTACTGTTGTTCAAAATAACACTCTGAACTACATAGTAAAAATATTACCCTATGGAAATAGCAACAATGCCCCATATTGAAATATGTTACATTTTACATAAATGCAGGGAACAACTATCCCATTGTGAGATCTTAAAATATTTTTTAAATCAAAGCATCCATTGATCCAACTATGTGTGCAAATAAATCATTAATATTACTGTAATATATATTGTTCCAATGCTATCGCCACAATTGAATATGTGGCATTTGTGTAGCCATGACAATAGAATAGAATTAATAATGCACTTAGGTAAGCCATGTGCACTGTACTCACATGACTTCGCTGGCGATGGCCGGGCGGCTCTGGAAGACGAAGCGCATCGCTGCGCTGTTTTTGGTGAGTGTTTTCCGTGATTATTGGAATATGCTTTCTGGTGGAAAGTGGTGATCGTTGCACCATTTTCTCCCCGCGCAGCCGCAGTGACGAACTGCGCCGAAAATTGCCGGTGACATTAGTCGCGCAGCAATGCTCATCGTGAAACTCTGAAACTCTTCTATTAAATCCGTTTCTGTTCATTTTCCAAGATTTTTCACATTAGCGTGGCGGCGTGGCGTACTAGAAACAAAACAGCTGTTTAAAACAAGTGAAACGTGAAACAAAACGAAACGTGACGATGACATCCAATAAATAACATGAGTTAACTTAACACAGATAAAAAAAGTAGTACGTAAAAGTGAGGAAAAACAATGAAACACTATTTCAGCAGCATCCAAAAGTTTTTCACAAAATATAACCAGTACATAAATAAATATAACTAGTACTATCTAAAATATTTATGAACAAGTATTAAGATACTGGAAAATCATGGTAACTAATATTTGGTGGTATCGTGGGTAGTCCTATATTATTTTTAAGAAATTTTGTTAGGATTGCATATGTGTAATACATAGGTAGATTCTAGAGATTTAAAGGACGCGTACCTATATTTTAAGAAAGGATTGAGCAAATAAGCTTTATACTCAAAGATAATAGGTTTTTAAATAATATACTAGTTTTAAAATAACAAATTATTAGATTTTTGCTAGGATGGAAACCGTGACCCAGAGAATTTAATCTCATCGCCTATTATTTATTATTTGCTTTCAAAACCTTAATTGCGAAATGAAATTTTCTTAACTGAAATATCATTGAAGACGTTACTATATACAGGTGATAAGTGGGTACAGTTTGTTTGTACATATGAAATCTACAGTGGAAAGAATTATGATAATTTATTACTTTCTTCGAAAATTTAACTGGCAGTTGCCTTTGCAAAAAAAAAAAAACAATGTGATACGATACTCCGATTGTGATTGATCCCTGTGGCGGGCACAAATGAAAAGTAGGATTTTTAATAAAATAAACGGCGAGTGAATCATCCGGTAACAGCTAGTTATATTCAAAAGTAGATACTGCCTTGATACAGTCGGAATTAACGTTACGCCACTATAAACAGTTGCACAACTCCGTACCTAGTTTGAACACGAAACACCAACTTACAGCATTATTATTGCGAGAATCACTGGCGGCGAACAATAAATAGCTATGTATTTTTATTTTGCAAACAACATATAAAGTATAATAGGTAATATCTTTAAGATACTGAGGTAATTGTTCGCACAATTAACCTTCAAATGTATTTGTCTAACCTTGAGACTTAATATATTTTTTAACGAGCCTCTAGATTATTGCCTTCTCAACTAACCACACAATGTATGAATAGAATATGAACGTGCAAGCTAGATGTAGCTAATAACAAGCACACGGCTTTAACGCTCTATACCCAATTGTATACCATTGTTTGTAGTATAGTTGATACAAAAACTGTGAAAGTTAATGTAGGTAACCCTTTCCTTGTTTGATTTTAATTCACCGTGGCGTGACCAGTTAGTTATCAGCCTTATACTTATTATTATTTTTAATACTTATTATTGTTATTAGACACGAAGTCTGAAAATAAATAAATGTATTATAATTATATGCCTAAGTCCACTTTAATTCTAACGAACTGTGATTTGCGGCTTTGACTTGCTCAATAACATTTTCTGGTCTGATTATTATTGCCGTTGAATATTTGTTTATTACTTTATTTATAATAACTATAATGTTTATTTCGTAAAAATGAACAATAAGAATTATTAGAATGCAAGCAAATCACTTGCTTTTGTCCTGAGGTGACTAATATACTGATTGATTTCGGCCTGTGGCGAACTAAATCATTCACAGGAATGATTAGAATCACAGGAATTATAATAATGAGAAGGATCTAGCAAGCACCTATATATAAAACTTGTGATCTTAACTTGGAAATATATGCCAGAGAACAGACTTGGGTACCTACCCAATTACGTTTACGTAAGAAGTCCTACTTAGTAGACTAGCACGAATAGTAATTAAATGTTTGCTGACTACTTACAAATTTAAACAAATATTAGGGCTAGGTATTACAAGTTTTTTAGTATTTTTTTATTATTTATATTTTTTTTTTGTATTAAAGTTTTTAGTATTACTTTACTGGTTATATTTTAGTATTATAACCGGAAACATAGAGAATTCTATTAATGTATTTTATAGTTATGTATTACAAGTTAATACAATTAAATAATAACACTCATTCGATTGAAATTGCACGTGGGAGCGAAACTGTTATTAATTGAAGTAGGTAATTGCTTGGCAGCATTGATAGTTTCCGATTATGTTTCTTAGCTTGTTACTACAGAACTGGGTAAATCAATAGCTATGTTCACTAGTTATTTTATGCTTTTAAATATATTGTACATACATAAACTTAATCACGGGTACTTACTAAATAAACGTTGCACAATTTGTTGACTTTCCATGGTGGTCAACAAAACCAGAGTCGGTGAAACATCAGCAAAGCACAGTCGTAGTCGAAATGTATAAGTCGTTCGCACAGAGCTGGTCGGAAAGGAAACTTGGGGATATCAACTTAAACATCGCAAATTACATAGAGTAAACTCGAGTAAACCATCCACGTTAACTTTTACGCTAAGAATGTTGCGGCAAGTTGTCGGAGCGCAGTGCGTGCTCGCTTGGTCAATGTTCGCGGTGTCGGCTGCGGAGCGCTCGCAGCGCCCCTCCGCGGCCACGTCGACGCAACCGCCTCGATTCGCCTCGTCGAATATACCCCATTGTTAACCTCGACTACATTACGACACAATATTCAAAGGAAATTCGTAAAAACAATTTCAATCGATCGAGTAAATGGTACTTTTTGCGAACAAAATTGCCGCATTGTACGGAATTAACAGTGTTAGAACTGAAGCGCCATCTGGTGCCGACAAACATAATCTATCTGTAGCCGGCAGGTCATTACTACAATAAATAAAAGTATTTCATCATTCAGATATTTTGACACTTCAAAATATCTAACTATGTAACATAATTACATTACTGACTTAAGATTGGAAGACAAAAAAAGTGTTGTAAGTGGGCTATTCGGGCGATATTTCCTAATACGTATCTACGTTGCCATCAATGGTAACATAACATCGTAATACTAATCGCTAACGATGCGGATGGAAGTCGCGGGGCTGTGGCAGCATTTTTTTGTTCCACAAACAATAATTATGACGATGTACTCTATTAACTATGGCAACAGCAAACAAGTTTCACAGGCAAGATGACGATGTTAAAATTTTTCTGTTTCTTCACACGCTTCTAGGAACATGTTTCAGCATTTTGTAAGACGTCACAATCAGTTAGTTACAAGCAAGTGTACCAATATGTATAACGTACAGATTAAAAAGGTCTTGTAAAATACTTTTAACAGCAGATATAAGACTACTGGTTATTTGGATAAAATAATTTTTCATCGTAAGATATGTATAACAAACGAGAAGTATGACTAAGATGTTACGTTGTTTTTTTTTGCAAAATACTTGGAAAAATGCTAAACGAAAAAGCCTAAACATTTATTGTGCGTAACAAGAAATACATTTTTTTTTAACTGTCGGTATATCGTTGCGTAAAACCTCTTTCTCTAGTTAAATGAGCTCGCCACTAACAACAACTATTCACTGTTTTTCTATTACACCCATTTAAATCATTATACAAACATCTGCTTAACAAAGTTAATATAATGTTTAGATTCGTCTGAAATAAACATTATTATTACTATTACATAACAATACCTATATTCCACCAGCAATTTAGATTATGGGATTTTTGCCGACAAATTACTCATATTATAATTCCAATATAGTTCCAAGAATTCATAACATATTACATTTATTACATACCTTAAAAGAATTTTATAAAAATATTTTATTTTACTGAAAAATTTTTGAAGATACTAAAGTTCCTTATTCACATTACACAGCCTTGGACCACTCACTGACTTGTCGTAATTAGTTTGAAAGGAATTTTATCGCTACGTCTAGATCTACTAATTAACACACTTCCTTTAATTCAATAATTGATATCGTTTCGTGCAGTTTCGACCCTTGTTGTTCGATGCACTACCTTGCAGTGATATGCAGTGAGTTATGATCAATGCGAATTGAATGATAATTTTTTTTTATTTCACTTTATTGACAATATGATTATCAAGTTGCAAATTTAATAAAACATTATTACAACAAGAACATATTTAGAATAAAATAAATAAAATGATAATTTGACTTATCTATTTGGATATTGTGGGAAGGCGTGAGGATATATTATTATTATTATTTGGATATTCAACAGTTGAGAAGATTAAAAAAAGTTACATAATAAAACATACATTAGTGTCCACCCACTACAACTACAACTACTACAGGTAACTACAACTACTATAAGGCAGTTTACATAGTATATACTATGTATGTACTACAACGTATACAAGTGTCTAAGGCGACCTGAACTCAGTCGTTAGCGCCAAAAATAATCACAGTGCTTTTATCTTTTCCACTAAATATGTTTTAATTTTGTTATAGTCTGTAATTTGAATATATTTTTCATCGTTATTTAAAATAAATTATATTATCGTGAATATATCGTGAAGAAAATCAAAACTACAAATGCATTTTAAAATCTCGCTCTTGCACTTTTCGCTGTTGAGTGTTATAGTCGATTGTGATTGGCTACGAGGACGCAATTTGAAAGGGCATTATAAAAAACCTGTTCTTAACATAAAATATAATACGTACCTTATATTACCTTATATCTTAATTTATAATAAGAGTAAAATATATGAACTAGTTTGAACTTGTTCGCTTTCAGTTTTTTTATATTCTGTCAATGCTTGGTTGGCTCTCGGTAGGGATCAAGAAACCAGTCGGAGCACATTATTTTGGTTGGTTTAGTTACCCCTCTTATAGTTATTCTTAAGCTTTAGTGCTTAATATTTGGACGTTGAAGGCCACTTGGCCAGAGCAGGTGTTATTAGTTGGGAGATATTATCTAAAGTTGTAAGTTTGTAGGTATGTACAAGTAACTCAAAATGTAGGTATATAAAAATGTATAGTACAATGGGAAGCATACATATATATATCATCACGCCAAGTCCCTAACGGGGTAGGCAGAGAGTATAGAGCGCCAGTTCCCTCTAGACTTACATACCTCAATGGGAAGCAGTGACTGATAATATATGATTGAAGAATATTTTCAGTTTAATTAATGTGCTGGCATCTATTGAAAGTTTCTTAAGGATCCCACTGTAGTACTGTAGAGCTGAGGTAAAGTATTATAAGACGCTTCACATTTTGAGCTGTTACAAAGAGCGGCGGTACATTGAAGAAAGCACGCGAACGTTATCACCGTAATATATCAATATTATACCATTTAAACATGGAATAATAATTAATCACACGCCACACGAATTTGATGTAAATGATAATTCCCTCAATAATATCTGAGATTACCCCGTGCTACAAAATATATAGACACACTACGCGCCAGGCATTTTTATTATAATATGAATAGAATTAATTAATACCTTAGGTCTATTCCACACAAACTGACATAGTCCCAGATTAAGTAAAGCTTGTTTTATGGTAACTAATCAACGATATATTTAGTTATATAGATAGATATATACATAAATATGCACATGGGACATCCAAGACTAAGATACAAATATTCGTGTTCAACACACAACTATCTGCCCTCAGCGGGAATTGAACCGTGACCTCAACTTTCGTAGTCAGGAGCTCTTACCACTAGACATGCCAGCCATTAAGTGCCAAGTATTATGATAAGGACTTTGGTTTTACGTTAAGTTTCGGTGGCAGTTTTTATGTCACAAAATGTAGAGCCGATTAATTGCCCAAGGAACGCAAGTCAATTCAAACTAGTTTCAGTGTGCCACATTCCGTCAGGGAAGTTTGTATTGGCATGTTTGATTCACCAATGTATATCTACTCAATAATATCGAAGTGTTTCTACAACTGCCAAATTGATATAGATTATCACAGAACGAATCTTTACGACTCTACATAAATTATTCAAGAGACAGCATCGTTTTATGTGAATCATGGTAAAACTTGCGTGCTCTAAAACGAAAACCAGTTTACCGGTTTTGTATCGTAGATGTCGTAACTGCCAACACCATTCATTACATTAGTATATAATCATTCTTAGGGAACTTTGATCTTTCCAAGCAGTAACAGCTCTTTAGCTAATCTTTATATTCAGTCTTATCTTCAAGGCTTCCCCTAAGGAGGCACAAACGTGTGTCAGCGCCGTCTTTTTGAGATATATTTAGGTGTCCATGTGATCCGATAGCTAGTCTGATCACAAATATTTTAATTTCTTCTGAGACGTTTGCAGGTTTCTTTTCAGTAATTTCCTTCACTGTTAAGCTCGCGGTGTCATAAATAGCTGAATTTAAGTTCCCAAAACGATTTGAACAAACTTTTTACGTTAGATACATGTTTATTGAGAAAGGCTTAGGCTTTTTATGCTTCATGCTAATACCCAAGGCACGGCAGCATATTTGTCGTACAGCACAGCTAGTGACAAATATTGGTAAAATTTAAAGCACGCTGGCTCATCAATATCTACGACAAGTAGTATATCTGTCCATATTCCTGTTAATATGTCGAAAGTATGGCGAGAAGCCAGTGTTGGAAACATATTATAGACGCTCAAAACCGGCCTGACAGCCTTGCCGGCTGTAGGGGCCGCTTTTTGTGCAGCCAACTAAATGGTCAATAGGTACTTATATTGGCATTCACGTGGGGTGATCGCATTTCCATTAACAACCTTTTAGTCTTGACAACCGATGTATCGAGCTCGTATATCAAAGGACTCTATCGAAATATCGAAAAGACCAAAGAAATATTTTATTGATTTTAAGCTGAACATAACGAATTGTAAATTTCCACCAATAAGAAGCCTCGATAACCCCGGACCCCAGGCGATATTTATTCTGATTATTGAAATAGTAACCACGTATCTCACGTGACTACATCAGCGCCAATCGGACTGTTCCAATTGTTAGCAATATTGTACCCACATGCGGGCATTCAAGCCATGGGCTCTATGTATAATGTTCCTACTTGCATTTGCAAATACAAGCTACATATTTGCACTTTTACTTCTTAGTTCAATGTTAAGTGCGTTAGAAGATGTACATGTTTAATACGAAAAGGTTGAATTTATGAACAGTACTAATCAGAACCGCCGGAGGGAACTCGTTCTTCTGATTCCGAAACATATCAGAACTAGTCATGTGATAGTTTAAAATTAAAAATATTTTATCCTATATAAATTATAAATTTAATATTTTATTTTTAATATTTTTCCAAGTACAGTCCATGATGTCAATATATATAGGTATATAATATGTAGTGTATAGGTAATGTTAGTAAAGAGAGTTCATTAAAATTATTAATACACAGTAGTACGGCACGGCATTATTCCTTAGCGCCTGCACACCGCAACATACACCTACGGCCTTACAAGGGCGTGCTATTAAAATTGTTCTTCAATAACGCGAAAGGAACCGATGTATACGACATGTACGAATCTGTCCCGTTCTTAATTTTGGATAAATGCGGTACCAGCACTACTTGGTACGGCCCCAGTTCAATAATAAAATAAGAATAAAACATGTGGAGGTATAGAGGTGAATGTACCAGTCGCAAGCATACAGCAATGTCATCCTTTCATAAACAACTCCTAATAATAAACATAAACTAACATCATCGATAGACAGCAAAGGTACATGCTTGGTCTATGGTATTGATGGACACAGCCGCATTTCTCGCTTCGCCCCGCGCCATTGCGCACTCTCTCCATGATTTCACGGGAGGTATCACCTCATTTTGCATGCGCGTGCATCAATCAATTATAATAATTAATTGAACCAATCATACATTCAATAGCTATAATAAATTCTAGCTCATAAACTATGTGAGTATCTAAGGAATAATATTGGAATGCAGCCGACGTGTTAATATGATTCATATACATAAATCATAATTATGTTTATTTATAAACAATCATACGTAATTGCACAGTTCAAGGAGATACATATTCAAACTCTCATTTTAAAATGGTTAATTAAACGTAGGGGCTCAGGGACATGATTATATATTAAATAAACTACTTTTACAGAGGAAAAAGATGAATATTCATCTGTAACAATGCTATGAAAGGCATGAACACATTCGTGAACAAGAAATTAACATTCAATATTGCCATGGCATTATTCCGTATAGTATAGTGTTAGTACATGTAGACTTGAATGTTACAAAATGTAGAACAGTTTCTTTTTATTCGTTTCCTTTTTTAATAAGTGCTGAAGTCACTATGCTAAGTGTACTCCCTATAAATGTATTCCTATTAAATATTATATTCGGTGGCGTAACCACGAGATAGCAGGGCGGGCAAAATGACGAAGCCTAGTATATTAAAAGTAGTCTATGGGCGAAGTTTTTCCCCCGGGGGAGATGCTGCCTAGTGAAAATCTGTTTGGAAATAAGTTATTACTTAATATTTATTATACAACAAGTCGTGTATGTTCGTGTGTATATGATGTGTAATATGAATTTGGTATTTACACACGAACATACACGACTTGTTGGATATTGATTTATGATAATGAAACTTAAACGTCAAGTATTTTTTTAAACTTAAATGAGGTGCAATCAATATATTTGCTACGAGCCTATTTGATTGTTTTTTTTAATCATGTCTCATGCCGTAAACTCCTGAAGCTTTTGCTACCTAATCGAACAATGGCCAGACCAAAAGGCTTCTAGCCACTTTTTAGGTGCTAAGCAAACTTAGATAAGGGTACCCTGTGGGGTTCGGACAATGTAAATTGCTTGAACAACCTGTTTATATGCCTAGTTAGCGGATCTCAGTTGTGTACGCGATATTTATTACGATTTGGTAATTTTCAAAAGGCTTAATGTTTCTGTAGGAATTACCTATGCATGAGAATAAAAACTCAATAAGGAAACGTCCTTACGTGTTCGAAGACATAGGCATGTTCCATTAACATTATATAGGCGTATAAAGGTATTGTTAATTGTAAAATAATTATGTAACATATAGGTGACAGAATGAAAAGTTAAACCGGTCTGTAAAAAAGACCTGACTGACGACAGATAAGTATGAGGATGATTTTTAGTTTATGTAAAGTAGGTAAGTAATATGTATCAAAATAAAAATCACTCACTATACTTATATCATCAGTCTCTTCATATTCGATCGCCGGTTTTAAATACTCTTGACGTTCTCATCCGATGAGTGTCCGATCGATTTAATATAATAATTTTGTTTGAACATATATTTATTTGTGTCATTGTTGTGACAGGCTTTGAAAAATATGCACGGAATCGCCAAGTGGTTATTAGTTAAGGGTCGTTATCTGATGTTAAGTTCGGTCTGTTTTAAAGAATTTTCAGATTATCTGCCTATTAAATTAATTGGCAGTTGAATACTGATTAATAGTATTAATTAGTATTCAATATTAATTAGTATTGTGGATTACAAGACCAGTAGAGATTTATATTTTTCAGCATATAATCATCATCATTATATCATCACGCCGAGTCCCTAACGGGGTAGACAGAGAGTATAGAGCGCCAGTTCTCTCTAGACTTCATACCTCTTTCGCTTACGGTAACATATAATACGGTAAGTATTTAATTAACTTAAATACCGCACCGTGTCAATTACCTCAGTAATATCTATTTATATTTTATCCTTATTCGAGCTCCCAGTCTAGACTATATTATATAGCTATCCCTACTAATATTATAAATGCGAAAGTAACTCTGTCTGTCTGTTACCTTTTCACGCCTAAACTACTGAACCGATTTAAATGAAATTTGGTACAGATATAGCCTAGAGCTTGAGAAAGGACATAGGCTGCTTTTTAATGCGAAAAGGGTTGTAAGGGGTTGAAATAGAGGATTAAAGTTTTGTATGGAAGTTTCGTCATTTTTGTAGCTAGAAGCTTGAAACTTATTTTTTAGGCTCTTGATTACATATAAATTAATATTACAGTCAAAGTTTTTAAAAATGTTACCCTTAAGGGGGTAAAAAAAATGCTGCTTAATATCACTTTTCCGAGCGGACGAAGTCGCGGGCACAGCTAGTTTTATATATATATGTATATATAAATAGCTAATAGTCTAATTAAAATTAATATACAGGTGCACTCTTATCAATATTCGACCCATGTTCAATAGTTAGGTAATAAAGGAGGTTATATATATAATATAAAGGAGGACAGAAAAGTAAACTGTTGTAAACCGGCTGGCATTTACATAAATAATACATTTATGCATGTGAGTGTGACTCACCATGCCCGCGGCTGCCGCGGCGTCGTCCAAATCTTAGCTCTATCTTCAGACTTCTCTTGAATATTTGTATTATAATAATATAATATATATAATATATCCTCACGCCTTCCCACAAGGGTCCCCGAAGGGGTAGGCAGAGGTGTATAGGTAATACCCATACACCCACTTTCCGCCAGAGGTATATTAGGTGCCAACGTGACAGATGGCGAGTCCATCGCCGTTACTCAAGCACGACTATACATACGCCTTTTGAATTTCTTCTCAGACGTACGCAGGTTTCCTCTCGATGTTTTCCTTCACCGTAAAGCTCGTGGTGTGACTAATCACTGTACTTAAGTTCAGAAAAAACTCATTGGTACAGTCGGGATTCGAACTTGCGACCTTTGCGTCGCAGGCAACTGCTCGAACCACTCGGCCACCACGGCTTCTATATTTGTATTTTCTCACGTTATCATATAGTTGTTGACTGAGGCGAATAAGGCTAACTAAGCTTACTATGGAATTACATACATTATTAGCCTTGTGTGAATGAAATAATCGTGTTTAGGACTTTGTTTGTTTGTAGATCGCCGTTTATTATCTCTTCCTATCTTATCTTAGGTAAATATTAAGCAGTTCTTTCAGTACCATTATATTAATACCATTTCTAATGATATGCAGAAGATTAAGCTAAGCTATAGCATCATTATTGTATCATTGCGCCGAATCCTACACGGGTAGAGAAAGTAGAGCGCCAGTCTTACAGACCTCTTTCGCTTCATTCACATCCACACGTCTCTTCACATAACGCATGATCGCCGGTTTCAAGTGGTATTGACGTTCCCAATGTTGATTGTACGACCAATTTTAGATAGGTTAGTAGTTGGAATTAATAATAGAATCTATTAATTTCATCCAAAACCGTCTAGCCGCTTAGCGCGAACTAGTAACCAACATAGCTCACATTCTATATATATCTGCATTTTTCAGTTCACTGCATAAGAAATAATAATCATTTTAAAGAATTGAATGGTGACATAATTAAATTGCTTAAATTAGTATATGTATATTATACCTCTGCCTACCCCTTCGGGGACCCTTGTGGGAAGGCGTGAGGATATAATATAATATAATAATGTATATTATAGTAAATATGTATATTTCATCCGCTCAACTATCACACCTACCTTTTTTTCTCTATTTCTTTTCTCTCTTCACTTGGTTGCCTGGAAGAGATCGCTTTTGAGATAAGGCCGCCTATTGTGCCTATTACATGTTATTCTCTGTTTTTTTGTCATCCTATTTGTTTGTATGTGTGTGTGTGTACAATAAAGAATATTATTATTCTTTATTTGAAATAAGTCTCATATATTACATTTTTAAATATATATTATTATTATTATTTATTATTATTATTATAATTATTAATTACAAATAATTAAAGCATTTCAGTGTTTTTACTCATAGTTAAAGGGAAAATGTTTCAAAACAATCTGTCAGTCTATCAGTGTTATGTTAATTGGTTCTGTTACACACTTATTCTTTAAACATATTACTGAATTGACTCATTCGCAATTAACATCAATAATTGTATCAGAGTTCTCATATATGCCTTATAAAATCCACATTTATAGGGCCCGGCCTGGTCTAGACACTTGTGAGGTCCCGCGCTCCGTAACTCGACATGAATATTGCAGTACATCAGTTAGAAGCCATATATAGTATACTAATATCTAGAAGTACTGGCACACTAGACAAAGTACCAATTTGACTTTATTTGCCTTCGCATCTGAATAAAAAAGAAGTATCATTACTGCCAGTATCAATATTAGTCAGGATTAATACCTCATCTATATTGGAACGGAATGGAAACGGAACGGAACGGATG
>JACCPG010000226.1:7024-73426 GCA_016069955.1 Drepana arcuata
ATTATTTTGACGGCCGTCTGGTCTAGTGGTTAGAGCTCCTGACTGCGAAACTCGAGGTCGCGGGTTTGAATCCCGCTGAGGGCAGATATTTGTGTGATGAACACGAATATCTGTACCTTAGTCTTGGATGTCCTATGTATTTAAGTATATATCTTTCTATATAAGTAAATATATCGTTGTCTAGTTACCATAACACAAGCTTTGCTTAATTTGTGACTAGGTCAATTTGTGTGGAATTGTCCCAGGTATTATTATTTATTATTATACACATTTAGTAAAAAGCTGATATTTTAATTTTACAAACAGACACTCCAATTTTATTTATTTGTATATAGATGCGAAAGATTATAAATATGTGCGGATATTTGTTCCTAAAGCTCGCCAGAACGGCTAAACGAAAAACTAACTGAATTGAATGACATTTGGCAAAGAGATTGGCTGGATTAATACATCGAATATGTTTGGTTCTGAAAGTAAATCTAGATAAAATTATACTAATGAAATCGATTTTTACGCGTGTGCAACCTCGGGGCACAGCTTATATATCTTAAATATGATATATTTAAACGTCTTAGGGATTTCAAAGGGGTAGATAGAACTGTGATATCAGCTTTTGTGCTAGTGACTTTGTAAACCATTTCATCACTGCTTTTCGGTAATATATATTATAATAATATCGGTAATATAATATCGATAGTATAACCCCTTCGGGGACCCTTGTGGGAAGGCGTGAGGATATGTACCTACACAACAGGATTTGATAAGAATATATGTGTACAAGTAATACTGGGATTGAATTGTGACTAATCATTCAATAATTTCGTTTTATGAATGAATGATAAAGATTTGGTTGAATTACCTATTTTATACTATTGCGAATTCTAAATTTAAATATTTCATATGTATAAGCTACAGTGAACTGTTTGTGTTAAATGAATGGTGTCAAAAACGTAATTAAAGCGTTAAAAGGAGCAAGTTAAAACTTAATTAGCATTATATTTGTGCTTGTATAGTAATTTTTAAGTAGCTTGGGAGGTGTGATTTCAATAATTGATTCTCCGTGAAATACGTTGCTCATAAATTAGCGTCAATTGAAGCTTATACAATTTGATTTCGTTTTTTATGAAGTCATTAATATCTATATTGTTAATTGCGTATGTAAAACGTATAAGCATACAAAGACTTAAGCGAACGGATCATAGTAATACAAAATAATTAAACTTTAAAAACACTTCACACTTTAAAAAGTTTTTTTTTATATTTGGAATATCCTCGCAACCTGGTTACCTTCCCAAAGGAGAAGGGAGAAGTAGAATAGTCGAAATTCTCCGGAAATATATTTAGGGTGTGTGGGTATTACCCATACACCTCTGCCTACCCCTTCGGGGACCCTTGTGGGAAGGCGTGAGGATATTATTATTATTATTATTATATTTAGGTGTTGACGTGACAGATGGCGAGTCTGCTGCCACTGCTCAGGCACCACTTAAACAACTTTAACTAATGTTGAACTGGTCCTCTCCGCCTACCCCGTGAGTCTTGATGATACTCTAGGAATTCTTCTAAGGCCCCTTACAATATGTTCCTTCACCAATGTGCTTGTCGCGTGATGAATCACTGTATTCTTCAGAAAAACGAATTCATCAATCACCATTATGTCGTTGGCACTTATATATATTTGAATGATTGGGTGAAGAACACAAAAAATATTTTTCACGGGAGTGGTAGCCCTAAAATTAAACGTGTAGGTAATTTTTTGTTAAAGATATTTTGTGAATATTTATTGTACGTAATTACTTGTACACATATAACATTATTAAGTTTACGAACATAGGAACTGCTCCAATATTTATGTGCGTAAATATATTATGTGACACGCTTCATGAGCGATCACGAGTAATGCACCAACGACTTGTGAATAGTTAATCTCAAGCAAATGACAATATAACAATATGTATGAACAATTATGCATACATTACAAGTACATACGTGCAATGTTCTAGATACTTGGTATCGAGCGTATGTAGGTTAAAAAATGCCATTCATTTGCAGTAAATCAGGTAATAAATGAGACATTATCACCAGAAGTAACGAGCAACACATCTGTTCGTATATTGACCCTAGATAGATAATAGTTGCCGATAGTTCAAAATAGCACAACACGGAAACACTACTTGCACTTTATAGGCACTGTTTGATCTCACTAAACGTATGATTTATAACTATAAATTACATTAATCTAAATTATATATATTATGGCACTAGGAGATCACAGAATTAGGTATTTATTGAGTTCCTTAGAACAATATCTTAGAACTTATCTTCCTGAGAACAAAACGTATAATATATAATGTACTTAGGACTTATAATTGTCATGATAGGGAGACATACAAAGCACACTTAAAGCTATCAGTTAAATTTCCGCACACATACCCAGCCACAGTTACATTTGACACGAAAGAGCAACTCACCGATAGATCTACGATCGGCCTGGCTGCCGTAGAACTCGTCCAGTTCCTTGGCGGAACAGAGCGGGGTGTCCACCTGACTGGTCTCGTCGAACTTTGAGTAGTCGACCTCGTACCCCTGTCGCTCGCGATTGTACGTCACTAGCGGCACATATCTGTGTCCCCACATAATCTCACTGGTCGTGTAACTGGAGCGCGCCTGGGTCGTCTGACCCGTGGACTCGATTGTGCCCTCCAGTATAACTACGATCTCGAACCTCTCCTGCAACACGTCCGCCGCGGAGACTCCATAGAATGGACTATCGGCGTTTATTCTATGCACCATCGTTATAGGCCAGATGAAAAACAAATTACTGTCGCATCCATCTGCGTTGAGTTCCAGTTCAGTTTGATAGTGCGACAGGACCTCCCCTTCTTTCGTTGTCCTCGTTCGTATCAACTGAGCTCTCACGCTAGCACCTATTATATGTGATTTCCGCAAATCGCCCACTCGGAACATTAAGCACAGCTCGCCGTCCCTCTGACACACCACGGCGTACCTCGAGAATAATAGCGTCTGCGTCCTGTGCTTGGGTCGTGTCATCTTTGCGAATACTATACCCACCATAAATGCTTGGATCATAACTCCCACAATACTTTGGAAACACATGATAAATATTGCTTCCGGGCACTCTTCGGTAGTCGTGCGCGAACCGTATCCAATGGTGTGCTGAGTTTCGATACTGAATAGGAAACATGACGTAAACCCAAAAATGTTGAAAACGCACGGTTTCCAGTTGGTGGTCTCTTGCATGGGGGGTAAATGGTCTTCATCCAAGTCACCGTGGGTGAATGCGATCAGCCACCAAATGAGAGCGAATCCCAGCCACGACAGGATGAATGATAGCGTGAACACAAGGAGCGTCCATCTCCACTGGGCGTCTACGAGTGTCGTGAACATGTCCTGCAGGAATCGCATACGTCGGTGAGAAATTCGAGATTTGAGAATGTTACACTCGCCATTCTTGAGAATGGCCCTTCGTCTCGGCCTCCGAGTAATTCCATGTCTGTGCGAACGACTCCTGTAAAGAAAATAGTAAACATCAATTGTTTTTCCTCATCTTCATAATATCACATCAAAAGGGAGTAAGTGCAAACGTTTAGTTCGCGCTTGCATCGGTGATGAGACTAATGTAACCTTCACTGACGTTAATATTGGTAATATACACTAGTTGCGCAACTTTCAATGCAAAACCACTTCCACAATAATAAAGGCGAGACGTCAGAAAATGCCTTTCGTACAAACGTATCAAAGCGAGACATACGTGCGTATCAATGAGACGCACAGGCAGGCGCTGAAAGCGCTTCAATCTCAACCTCTTAGTGCTTTTGCATGCCTGGTGAAAGGTTCCCGTTGCCGGGCACCGGCTTCACTTTGAGCCACTCGTCGGGCAGTAGTTGTGCCTCCTCGCGGCAGGCGGGCGACTCGGGGTCGGCGTGCATGGCGTGTGCGCGGCTCACTCGCAGCGGACTGTCTGCGCCACCATCCCTCGCGAGCCAGCCTCCTGTAGCAGCGCGCGCGATAATGCCTCGGTCACGACTGACTCTCTTGTGCCCGCTCCAACACAACCACGCGCTAAACGTTGTATAATTGTATCGCGAGATTCTATATCACAAATTATCAGCTTGCTACGGAAAACAAATTTCAGTTAGTATCTGCGTTGACGTTAACTTGCCTACAGCGTGTGCACAATTAGTAATGAATCTTAGTTATAACAGTATCTTATTTAAAATGATTTATTGAATTAATAGAGTACGAATGTTAACTCTAAACATGATTTGTTATTGTTTAGCAAACGCTTGCAGCTTTGACAAATCACACATGTATTTGAATTTTATATTGACTGGATACTTGGTAGCGGCTACCAGAGCTTCTTCCGTCGATGCATACCCGCGGATAGTAAATGTAAAGAGTTTAGACTTCTTTCTTACATACAGGAAACGTTTATTCATGTATATATCTTCACCCGAGGGGTCCCCGATGGGGTAGGTTGAAGAGGTGTGTAAGTGCCAACGTTACTGATGGCGAGTCTACCGCCGTTTCTCAAGCACTGTACATGCGTCTTTGAATTTCACTTCTAACGTATGCGTTTACGCGTTTATGCGTTACGGTTATGCGTTACCTCCCAATGTTTTCCTTCACCGTAAAACTCGCGATGTGACTAATCACTGTACTTAAATTCAGAATACTCATTGGTGCGGAAGGGATTCAAACTTGCAATCGTATTGCAGGCGACTGATAATACCATAATATTAGACAATTATGCCTAGATGTAGTTTTCAAACAATGTACACCCAACTTTAACGAATTCTGCACCTAAATACCGCGAGTTACTCGATCTATCTCTCTTTTGGGGAATCCGCATGAGTATCTGTTCTATAGTTTTTAGATTCAACGCGAACAGACAGACAAACCCGGCGAGAGTGTTTGTTTTATAAAATGTCGTGATTACTATGGTACAGGCGCCTAGTTAGGTTATATTGTTATTGTATACCAAATGATTTGAAAAGAGTATCCATTAAGGTGGTCAGTGTTTTTTTGAGTTTTAAGGAAAACTGGTTTGTCTTGAGTTTGAGCTTAGTTGTTAAATGAGTATGGTTGGGTTCAACCATACTCATTTTATTCATCAAGAACTTTGTATATGAAAAACAACAGTGTTCACCAATTAAACGGGAACCAGTTTATAAATTGTAAAACTTTTCTAAAAAAAAATATATTTTTCGAACGGAAATAACCATCCTGTAGATTTAAAATGGCGGTATACCCAATTTCATTAAGATGGCTAATTTGACAGTACGTGAATTGGTCTGCTAATGCAAAATCTTTTTCCTATACTAATTTGCTGTTCTCGACTATTTTTCGAGGAAGGTCAGCCGAAAATTCAAACCCACTTCGATGAAATATTTTGGTAATATTACTGACAGAAGTGTGTTCGAAACATTTCGTTGAAAATCTTTTTTTACATAACAATAAAAAGAACTAAAAATTATAAGGTTTTTCTTATGTGTGATCCACCTTATAATTTTCTAATTATATTTGTTAGACAACGTAAACGTTGAACACGTAAAATATAAAACATCTACCACATGGAATTTTCTACCTTAAGAACCGAACCTCCGTTGGTCGTTCGTCTACGTTCGTACGCATTTTCGAAACCTAATCGTTTACAGATATTATTCTTTGTATTGGCAAATATATACGCAGTCGATACAGGTATGGGCAAAAAGATAAGTATATTTGCATATTTTACACATACACATCGACATACGAGTAGTTCGAGTAGTTGCCTGCGACACAAAGATTGCAAGCTCGAATCCCGAATGTACCAGTGAGTTTTCTGATCTTATGTACAGTGTTGTGACTACACGAGTTTTGGCGTTTGACAAGAAATTCAAAATCCTCTGTGTAGTCGTGCTTTAGTAACGGCGATGGATTTGCCATCTGTTACGTTGGCATCTAATATTTATCTTTGGTGGAATGTGGGTGTGTGGGTACTGCCTTACACCTCTGCCTACCCCTTGGGGGACCCTTATGGGATGGTGTGAGGATATATTATAATTTTATTGGTAACATTATTATTAATTGTACAAAAATAATCGCACTTTTATCCGCGTTGAAATACCTAGATCGTAGAGGTAGAGCAACAATCCTCTCTAGACTTACAGACCTCTTTCACCTCATCTACATACATTCTTCGGCTGCTTGATACATGCTCGCTGCCTTAGTCTTCTTAACGTGTTATGGTACGATCACTTTGATCTAGCTAGATGTAACGCTGTCAGAACGGACAGAAAGAACATGAAAAGAACAGGCTTGTTATTTAAGACACATTCGCATGTATCCGATTTTTTTTATACCACTTGGGTCAACAACCATGCGATCTGCTTGATGGTAAGCGATTACTGCTGCCTATCGACGCTGGCGTCGCGCACTGCTGACTCTGCAAGAACCTTTTCACACCCTTCTTGAATAACTCCAAGTTGTACTCTCCAGGGAAAACCTCAACGGGGAGCTCATTTCACAGCCTGAGCGCGTTTTCTATCTATCTGCATTATCGCACCGAGTCCCTAAGGGGGTAAGTAGAGGGAGTAGAGAGAGTCTCCATGGACCTCCATGTAAGCATTTAACGTTACGTTTATTAATGTAACTTTCTCGATTATTTATACGGGAATCTCATGTGCTTTAAGTTGGGCTTTAATAATTCTCACTCCTCGGCTATCAGTTTTTGTTATTTTTTGTCAATATGTCACGCCCCTCTATATCATTGCCTAGACAACTGAAAATGTAACAAACATGACTTCGGAAAATATTGACTGTCACAAGATATATGCTTATTTCTGAATCACGACTAAAATGTCGCCGTGTTGACCAATCAATAAACCGTGATCAGTCCTGTTTACGCGGAGGCGTGGTGCTAATTCTTGTTGCTGATCAAAATTACTCCGAATAACATAATAATACTACATATCTATTTACTAGCTGTAAAAGTAAAACTTCCTGAAACACGATCGCAGCGCCACCTATCGGGTCCAATTTGCACACGGTGTGCAAATTTGATTGCAATCGGTTCCGTAGTTTAGGAGCCCATCATGGACAAACAACGTGACACGTAATTAATATATATGTATTAAGATTCATAACAAAATGAAAGATTGTTTACATACGTAAAACTACTTTACAAACTTATAAATCACGCCTCTTTCCCGTAGGGGTAGGCAGAGACCACTTCTTTCTTTTTGCTACGATCCTTACATACTTGTTTCGCTTCGACCACTTTTATTATTTCCTTCATACATGCTCTTCGGTTTAGGGTACTCTTGACCTGGCCTTTTTTCAAGTAGTTTTCGTTTTCGTGCAATCTTAATGTATAACGGTTATTTATTTATTTATTTATTTACAATTAGCACGACAACGTGGTCATTTACGCTAATGTGGAGGTATAAGTTAAAAAAAAATACATATGAGTAATAATAAATAAGGTTAATATAAATGTATTACCGAGAAGATGGCCTTCTTTCTGCGTATGCCAGACACTCATTCAAAATCAGTATATACAGTCTCTAGAGTCTAGGAGATGATGTAAATGTTTTACGTATATCTACAGGGGCTACAATGGTGACCAGAAGCTTAGTAACACCCTCCTTTAGGTGCAGAAGTAGGTGCCAACATAACGAATTGATGGATAGTCTGCCGCCAATTATCAAACGCGACTATTCCGTATATCTGATTTAATACGAGGGTGAAACGCAAAATACGTCAACAAAAAGAAACGAACGTCTAAAACTCATCCCACATATCTTTAAATAACACAAACAGTTGTAAGGAACGTCAAAAAAGCCACGATAGAGCAATTTAAATGTGTATTAATAACGACATCTATCGCCCTAATACACAACAAAATATAAAGCTAATAACAGATTGAACACAGTAATTACTGCTGCTGACGTTAATGCATACTAATACTAATAATATTATAAACAGGAAAGATTTCTATGTAAGTATGTGTGTATTGAATAGGCTCTGAAACTACTGGAACGATGTGAAAAATTATTTCATGGGAAAGCTACATTCACCCTGAGTGACAAAGGATATATTTGCTTTTTTAAAAAAATATTTGTCTTCCTGTGCAAAGCCGGGAAGGACCGCTAGTATTGTTTTTGCAGCTTTGTATTGATCTCATCCAGCATTAGGTACTTTCGTGATAAGTGACAATAATTGGAATGAAGGTGACATCTTATACGTTATCACCTGACGTATTTAGCCGGTTTCACGTAATGAGCAGTAAACGTTTATTTGGTTAGCTAAATTTATATAACTCTATTTACTCATAATGTGACAACTAAAAGCAGACCACACCCGCGAGTTATTTCATGTAAATGTTATTTCTCGTCTGTATCGTCGAGAACGAAATTGCTATTTTTTACTTTACCACCTTACTTTACTTTTATACATCTATCGAAATGTTTCCTTAAATATGTATTGGGTATATTCACCAGAGACATATCTTCGCACCTTCCCACAAGATCCCCGGAGGGCTAGGCAGAGGGTGTGTAGATAGAAATATTAAAGTGAACGCGTGACAGATGGCGAGATCATCGCCGTTTGTCAAATACAATCACAATCGTTTTTTTAAACAAGCTCTCATTTTCAAGCTTTCATTCGATAGTTTCTGCTTTTTGTTTTTTTTTTTTTACAACAAGAGTGGCAAACAAGCATACGGCCCACCTAATGGGAAACGGTTACCGTAGCCTATTTACGCTCACGATACTGAAGTATCACTTGCGCGTTGCCACTCTGTGTTCGGAGAGTTATAGTATGTTGGCAGCATAATGGGTTTAATCCCTCTGCTTCCAACACAATGTAAAAATCCTCCCCCTCCCCAAGGAGCTCATTACTGGAAACCTTATTCACCGCGTAGGAACACAACACAAATATTTGTGTTATTTGGCTTCTGACTTCTATAAGGTGGAGGTCCTGCCCCAGTCGGGCAGCTCCAAATTCGAACGGCAAACCCTTTATGCCCTACCTCTTTTCACCGTAGAGCCCATGGTATGATGAAATAGTGTATGTTTAGAACAAGTCAGTTCCGAGTCAATACCGGCTATAGGGATTTGAAGCCTTTGCGTTGCAAACAACCACTTGGCTACCACGGCATTATGATGTTTTTATGGCATTATGCTTGATACTTTACACTTAATTCCTGAGTTGTGCTAAACAGGCACCTTGGAGAGAAGTAGGACAGAACGGGAACAAGCGCTTTAATTAAATTCAGTAAATATCCGTTATCTTTTTAAAAAAATTGATATGAAAGTATTGTAGGTCATTAAGAAAGGCTTTAGGATAAGTAAACACATCAACCAGATAGCATGGTCTTGAAACTATTTGACAAAAGAACGCCAAGTACTTAGTCCGAAAGGCTATTTCTGATTACTTTATTATCATACTAAGTTTTCGGCCGCGTAAAATAAGCGAATGTTACAGGAAGGGGCTTCTACTCGAGCCTTAGCATAGGTGTTTATTTCTGAATACAACATAATCCAGCTAATAAGCTTTCACTGCAAATTTTCATCCATTTCAATTGAGTAAAAAAGCAATCCAATCAATGTTAATCTTCAGAAACTTTCGCATTTCAAAATAAATGTATTTATTTATTGAAATATTAGTAGTATAAAGGCCCTCTAACAAAAAGAGATAATATACATACTATATGTAAAGGAAAGGATAGAGAACAGTGGAAAAGGGTTGGAGGAGGCCTTTGCCAAGAGGCACACCGAACTCTGGGATATACTATAGCGAAATTATATTAAAGATCACAGACCACAGAGTTTCGGAAAATAAAGGCTATATTATTATATTAAATTATTAGTATAAAGGTACTAAAATGTTGTTTAAAGTATGCGGCATCCCTTATTATCCTAAGAGCTCTATCTGAAAGTATCAGAACACAGATCATCTTTTCATCTAACACAGATATATACTTTACATACAGTTCAAGATTCATACCCGTGTTGGCAAAATAGTTTAAGGTACTCTAAAGTACGCAAGCCAAGATTATTGGTTCAGTCCGCAATCAATTCAGTGAATAGATTGTATCAATGATTGTGTTGAACAAAGTGCAGTGACTTATCTCACCGCGAGCCCTTTCGTAAATATGTGGACTAACCGTGTGCTACCTGTATACGCTTGAAAAGGAATTCTAAGACGTTTGTACAATCGTGTTTACCAGGAAGTGACAGATTCGCTATGTCACAATGACACTTAAATATACATATCATCACGTCGAGCCCCTCACGGGTTAGCCAGAGAAAGAAGAGCGCTAGTTCCCTCTAGACATCTTCTACAAATAATATATCTCTGAATAATGATGTGCTTGAATAATTTATAACCCTCAAGGAGGAATAGAAGCGATGGAAAGGTTGGTCGGAGTGATTAATCAAGATTATCGAGATAGTCTTGACGCGTATCTCTGTTTGCAGATTTAGTGGATTTGCTAGATTAACTATGATCCAAGTGTTTCAAACTGTGTACACTTGCATGTAGGAACCTTGACAAGTGACGTTTATGGGAAAGTTATAACGACCAGCAATAGAATCATATAAAGACATCCCTGTTGTGTTGCAAGCGTCCAAAGGCGGCGATAACCGCTTACCATCAGGCGGACCGCAGGGTTGTTTGCCACATTCGTGGTGCTAAAAGCACCTAGACACGTGGAGCTGACGCCATATCATCACCAGTTCCAGATCTAGAGGGGCCAAGCCGGGGCCCATGCCCAGGCGCCAAATTTAGAGGGTGCACGTCGAATTTTGCAGACGAATTAACGCAATAACGCAATTTTGGAACTTCGACCACAGAAAAAATTTACTCTACATCTATTTCTGCCTAATCCGTGTGGCAATCGATATGATGTTATGTAGGTATATAAAACAATATTCTACCTGTTCCAGCGACCGGGGTCTCCGGTCATTTATGATTTATTGGTAATTAATGAATGTGATGCAGCAATTGCCTGGAAATGGTACTTATTATGAGATAGTCTCATACACTCAATTAAAAATAAAGATGTTACGATTAACTACAACTGCTTAAGCGCGTTTATAACATCTAAACTTTTTAAAAAGGTGAATGCGTCATGTTAGCTTATATCCGTTTTTCACAGAAGGACTGCAAAAGTTTAATGCTACATCTATTAAGACTTAAAGATTTTTAAATAAAGTTTTTATAACTCACAATCATCTATAGTATCTTATATATCGAATTTAGAACGTTCTAGAAAATGTCGGTATCTTAAAATAAGATTGGAATTTTTATTAAGCCGCCAAGGTGAGAAAAAATTGCCAATACATCAAATTGTCAAGCCTATTTCTGGTTACGACATAACAGATAATCATTGATATAATATGTGCGTACTTTTAGCTGGCTGTTTGGAACATATACCTCGTCCTTACGTATAATACAAAGCATACCTTGTCACACCGACGGTATATTGTACGAAAGTGGAACAAACTCTGTAAACAATGATAATGTCCTCTTTATCACTTCACTATTTACGTCTGCGACGCATTTTTGGGCACTTTGCAAACTAATTCCATACACTGTTATATGTTCTCGCTTGTAAAAAAGTACCAAACGACAAATGACTGACTGTCCATACATAAAAGAAAATCTTTCGAAATTAAATTGTGTAAGTGTTAACTCGAGCCGTACATTTAAAACAATGTGCGAATAATACACATTTTACAAAACTATTCAGGTAATTCAACCATTTATCTATAACTTACTGATAAGATATCGAAACCTCAAGGATTGTGATTCACGTACAATTGCCGCAAACACTGAACCAATTAACATTACTGTATTACAGATGGGCATTTTACTCAATGGATACGTGTCTTCATATAAAAAACTTAAATATATAACAGCGTTTTACAAAATGCATCTGAATGAAAAAAAATATGCTGATTTGTTTATGTCTGTCCTTAGCTGGGACAATGCGACTGATCTTCGAAATTATTAGACTAATTTTTACGAGCATTTGGGCGATGGTAAAAATCATAACTTAAGCTTGTTTTAAGGATGATTACGTTAAGATAAAAATAAACCTATTAAAATTTGAATTTTCTTGTAAATCACCAAAATTTTATGCAATGGAGGCGGTAAATATTGTAGGTTTGACTAAATGTTCAACAATGAGCATACATTACATAAAAAATAATAATAATAATATAATAACGAAAAAATATTGTTAGAAGGAGTCTTTAGGCAGGGTTCCGAAGATACTGGCAGCGTTCATCCGTATAACTTGAACCCGTATAACCCGTTGTATAATTTAAGAACAAAGTTCAGCTGAAAATTGACATCACTAGAAATACCTTCAACTAAAATGTTCGACTCCGTCAACGCACAAAAATCATCGTAAAGAACCTTTAAAAGTTATTTAAAAGCCCGGGCATCTCACCTGCAGGTGTCCTGGCGATATATAGTGCTGTGTCCAATTGAGCTGCTATAAGTAGGTATCCTGTGAAGACTACTAGAGGGATGAATTTGCGGCGATCTTAAAAATCCACTACCACTTAGCGCTCCCAGCATCGGAGACTCGATGACTGAGCTATCGAAAGCGCTCGTCTCATCGGTCTCCTCCTCAATGACTCCAGGCTTGTAGAATATCTTCCCAGCAGACAGCCCTGGCTTCTTGCCATCCTTCTCATCGCTACGTATTTGCATCTCGTAAGAAGAGCACGGCTCGGTCATCGTAACTTCTTCTAATGTTTGTCACAATATCGTTCTGCCACTGGTTTTGGGAACGAGGTTCATTTTGCTAGAGTTAGATGTATTTGTCATTCTGCAGGTGCCTCTTCTTCCAAACTTGATGCGGTATCTAAAAATAAAAACGATTTAGCACGTTTTAGTGATTTTTCAAGACGTTAATGTAGAAATCTGAAATTGAGCCTGATACCAACATAACAAAAATAAATACAAAGAAAATGTATGACATCACCAGTCCCTGAAGGGGTAATAAAGGTGAGAGGCGTCGTAATCGAGTTAAATCGCTTATTATGAAAAAAAATGTGTTTGTACTTCTTTGAAATAATGGAAGAGACGTCTAACAGTTAGCACATAAAGAAGGCCCTCAGAGGCTGAATGATGTATGGATATTGGCCAAAGATATTACTAAAACACATTACTAAAACACATTACTTTAACTCTGAGGTACTTAATACTTCGTATTAAGTACTTCAGAGTTAAAGTACATGCTGTGGCTTTTGAAAAAAAATATTCAAAGCCTCTTTACATCAACATTACTAACTGGCAAGAAATAAAGTCAGCTGACATATTATAAAGTGAGAAAGTATTAAATAATCCAGTTATATTAACATAGAGGTTGGGTAGAGAGAGAGGGTAGGTTAAGAGAATAGAGCGCCAGTATTATCAATCTTCAGGTATATTTAATGTCTACAAATCATATTTCTGGATGGATAGTACGATCGAATAAGAGTAAATTTCATTCTCCCTTCAATTCTATTACTTAAGCAACGTATTTAAACATCTCAAAAGTGGTTGGCTCTATAATATTTAAGAAAATACTCGCTTGAACTGTAGAAAGAAGATTTATCCTAAAATATCTTACAGTTGCCACAAAATTTGTATTCTTATACATCTATTGTATAAGGTTGACAATGAATGCTGACAATACCGTTAATTAGTCCTAAAGGTGACTGAACATCTACCTAATTAATGATGTAATGTGTTTGTTAATACGCTTTAGTGGCCTGTAACGTTGTACTCGTATTGAGTACAGTCGGGGTAAGCAAAGATTCACATTGTACATTATTTATTTTGCAAATTTTGAGTCATGTCGTCATTTCATTGTAATAGAGCACATTTGATTCGACCTTCGCAATGACAAGGCCATTAAAATAGGTTTGGTACGAAATTAAATTAAAGGGATTATAAATCAAAAGTGTATAGTCATATAAAGTAAGTATGCGTTTGTATGCAGCTACTGAGTGCTTCTAGTCTAGTTTCAAAAAGTACAAGAGTCAGAGGATATAGTATGGCAACTGATAGAACGAAATTCAGATTAAGCGCCATCTCTCGTAGAGTAGCCAAACTAGTACGATTTTTATAATTTTGCATTATAACTTTCATACTTCTTTTTTTTGTTTATTTATGCAAGCTTTTCTTCATTATTTATTCGTAATATTTTTAATATTTTTAATAATTCGTGTAGATAGTACTCACACACCAACTTTTCGCCGAAGATGTATTTGAGGTGCCAATGTAACAGATGGCGAAACCATCACCGTTACTGAAGCACGACTATACAATTGTCTTCTCAAAAGTATGCAGGTTTCTTCTCAATGTTTTTCCTTCACCGTAAAACTTGTGGTGTGACTAATTACTGTACTTAAGTTAAGAAAAACTTATTGGTAGGTACAGTCAGAATTCGACCTTGAACCACTCGACCACCTGATTGATGACCTGATAATATAAATGATTTAAAAGGGTTCCCCTAAACTTTAAAAACGATGTAAAAATATTGGCAGTTGCGAAACTCATGGAGGAACTTTGAAAAAATGCGTATATCCGTTTGACACATTCCGTCCTTGCACTCATTAGGATGTGGTCGATCTCCATACTTTACCCAGTTAACGCCCTGCCTGATGTCGGATGTCTTTATTCCTCCCACTACGATAACACAATATTGCGGAAAACATCGTAAAATACACTACATTCCGTGTTCAAGTGGTAAAAAGGAAGACAGCATTATTACATCGCAGTTTGCTCCAAGGGCGCTTATGCACCTTTTAACACACCATTTTATGTTGATAGATAATGTTACGTCAGAAATTAAGTAAAACACTTGATTTCATTTCGGTAATCTAGTGCTTTTTTTAACTTGAGGGTTGTGTATAGTGCGGAACTATACATATTATATTAACCTAATTTAACAGAATTTAAGATTTTAAAAAGAAAATGTTCCATTTCAAATGTTCGGGCCTTCCTATAAGGGTCACCGAAGGGGTAGGCAGAGGTGTAGAAGTAGTTCACACACGTCCACGTTCCGCTAAAGATATATTTTAGGTGCCAATGTTCCATTTCATTAGTAAATTAATAACGAATATTGCTCATTGCGTCGTTTCAAATGCACAACTTTTGATGCAATTGAATAGATTTCCTTGAAATAGTAACACGTACTTATCACAGTAATATAGCTTATACCACGTATCTATTACATGGGTTTTGCATACAATGAGAACACTTGCTAATGCCTGGCTTTGCATCTTACGAGATTTGTTTGCTAAACAAATGTTATAACTATTTACCCGTGCCATAACTAGGAATATTTTATTTCTGTGACAAAATAAGACATCCAAAGAGAATATAATTTCATTTAATTTCTGACGTAACAATATCCACATTCGATAATTATTTTAGAACACTAATGTAATTCTCTTTTCTCTCTTCAATTAGAATTACGTTATAATTTATTGCCAATATACGATAAAATATTTAGTAGGTATACAATGAAATTGTGGATATATTGATGTAACTTTTAGATAGAAATTAGGCCTAGCATATTTTTCTTCCCAATATATTTTGACTATAAAATTAGTAACAAAATATGTGACCTGTTCGTCTATATGAAGGTCGGTCTCAATTGCTCCGTCTGTCCAGTAATTAATAATGAGTGTGGTGCCGTGGCCCTATTCCGTAGTATAAGATATGGCCTCAACGATATTACTGGTGACCACTAAAAGTGTTTTGGATACGTTTTACAATTCTTCTCGCCATTACATAGCTTTATCCAAATTTTCAAGGAGTTTATACGACAAAAACCTTTTTACATGGTAGATGTTATCTGAGTTTAACCCAAGCGTCCCCCATGGAAATCCTCAACGGGTCGCTTATTCCACAGCCTGAGCGTTCGCGCGTTTAGTATATTATATATCCTCACGCTTTCCCACATGCGCTCCCGAAGAGGTAGGATGAGGTATTAGATAGGGTATTAGAGATATATTTTAGGTGCTAACGTGACAGATGGCGAGTCCATCGCCGTAACTCAAGCACGACTATACATACGCCATTGAATTTCTTCTCAAGCGTATGCAGATTTCCTCTCGTTGTTTTCCTTCACCGTAAAGCTCTTGATGTGACTAATCCCTGTACTTAAGTTCAGAAAAACTCAAACTTGCAATCTTTGTGTTGCAGGCAACTACTCGAACCGCTCGACCACCGCTGTTCTTTCTTAGCTTAGTATTATCAATAAATATATAAGTATATATACAGTTGCAAATAAAACTTAGTAAGAAAATGTACCCACAATGAGGTTAATCACACCATAATAGAGCCAAGGGTCAACTTAGCGTCACTGTTACTATATACTATACACAAAGTACCAATCGTAAATTAATTTTAAGCACACGCTGTGGATAGCTTTACGTTGTAACTGACTCATTATTTATTATTTTAGATGTTAAGAGGAGTTTACCTTGTCAACGTTACATATAATAAATGCATTCCAATAAGGATTAATTGTATTTGAAATTAACAGATACATCAGTAAGATAATCTGTCTTATCCGTAAAGTGTTTTTCCCCGTAATCCGTAGCCTTTGACATTTCATAAGTCTCGAGAAAGGCTTGCCGAGAATTATGGAGTCACTAGCGTGGGAATGAATAGAAAACACGTGAAGGCTACATCGAGATTAGTTATTACAATTATAATTTTAATCGTTTATTATTAGTAGGAAATATTTCCATGAATATTTAAAGTATTAAAATGAAATCAATCTTCGTCAATCTTTAAAAAAAGATTGACGAAACAGATATACAAAGCAAAAGTGTGTGCAAGAAGAGGCAGAGGAAGGCCACGTTCCAACTACCTGGATCAAATAGATCGGACTCTGAAGGACGGGAACGTTAAGAGTACTCGAAACCGACGAGCATGTATGAAGAGACTGATGAATGTGGACGAAGCGAAAGAGGTATGTAAGTCTAGAGAGAACTGGCGCTCTATACTCTCTGCCTACCCCGTTAGGGACTTGGCGTGATGATATGTATGTATGTATTAAAATGAAAACTTCTTTAGACTTGTTGAGTACCTAGTACCTCGAATGGGAAAACCACTAAACTCGCGTGTCCATTACGTTAACATAATCATAGTACATAGTGCAAACCTATGACTAGATAAGTATTTTTAAAGTAGCTTCGTTTTGAGGTTTCTCTACAAACTAAGCGGTACGAATGTTATGAAATGACAAAAACGTGGCGAGGGTTGAAAGATTTCCCCTTTTGCCTTAATACAATTTCATAGTAGTAAATGTGAGACTCCACACACGTGACATTTAATCATGACATATAAAATGTTACACCATAGTTTCAATTCGTCACTTCATACTATGAACCGAAACAAACAATGAACGTAAAAATAGTACATTTAGTAGCTATTGTAAATGGACTAACAGACAAAATGAATGGTTGAATTACGCTCATTGTGCGGTAATAATGGGCATTATCAACATGCTACCGTGCTTTTGGAGCAGTATTTTATTTAATAACAGGAAATTATGACAGCTTCAATAATAGAAAGCTAGGTTTTTAAAACCAAGTTCAATTATATCACAACGTCTTCCCACAAGAGATATATAAATAATTGCACTCTTTTCACAAAGGATTAATGTACGTTATTACCTCTAAGACACTACTTAATATTCATCTTTATAGTTTTTCCCATGCGTAATAAGGGGTCTACACAATCACCGTAGTTCTTAAAACCTCTAGCAGCTGCAATTTGTCTTTGCTGGCGTCTAATTCTTACTACTAAATATGTTTGATTGTAAAGTAACTCTTACCCTAATAATATTAAAATATATCCTCACGTCTTCCCACAAGGGTCCCCGAAGGGGTAGGCAGGGGTGTATAGGTAATACCCACACACCCACTTTCCGCCAGAGGTATATTAGGTGCCAACTTGACAGATGGCGAGTCCATCGCCGTTACTCAAGCACGACTATACATACGCCTTTGAATTTCTTCTCAGACGTATGCAGGTTCCCTCTCGATGTTTTCCTCCACCGTAAAGCTCGTGGTGTGACTTATCTCAATTAATAATATTAATCTAAATATATTTTTTATGTTTCATATGTGTAATTTGGTTTCATTGGTAGTAAAACATATCCTATATATTGGTCCAGCTCATAACCTGTCTTTGTGTCTAATTTCATTAAATTCCGGTTAGTATTTTTGTGTGAAAGAAGAACAAACATCGCTTTAAACAAAAAAAAACTTTCGCATATATTATAATATTAGTAGTATGTGAAGATGATGATTCAATCACGAAATTGGATGAAATTAGGCACAGATTTAATTTTACGTGAGCGAAATTGCAGGGGACAGCGAGAGTATTAAAAGCCCTGAACATTTCTTCCTGATTCCTGTAGTTTCCCAATTACAAATAAACAGACATCAAAATAACTGACCAGACGATTTTGTCACAAGTTTGTATGAAAGAGAACTGTTAATGAAGCAAAATTAATCCGTGTAAACGCTTGAACTGTAAACCTTACTTTTATCGTTCGTTGACATTATTCCGATGCCATTAAGCCATATATATTGTATTATATACTCTAAATTAAGAGCCTTACCACAGCTTGATATTAATAACGTTAATATAAAGTTCGATTGAATACGATTTATTGAATAATTTACGCATTCGGAACAGCTGCGGCTAAGCAGTGTTGACAGACTAATGTTGACGTGTCTACATCATCATAAAACAGTTGATTGATTCTGAATGCGATTCATAATATTGCAAACTATTTAGAGTTATATTGCCAGTAACGCTGGCGATTTAAACAGTTTAGCCCAGTCGGTGATCAATTCTGCAGCGTTCGGTTATTGATATTCATTATAATAGGTCATCAGGACCGCTTTTATTCTATTGAAGGCACATCAGGATGAGAGCGCCCTTACGACCTACTGGAACTGACTACGAAAGAGCACTGTGCTCGTCATCGTGCTCTTGACAGTACCTCTGATACAACTCCTTCGATTTTGTTATAATCTTTGTATCTATACCAATAAATAAAATTGGAGTGTCTGTTTGTAATATTAAAATAACCGCTTTTTACTAACTGCATATACATATACCAAAATGAAACCGACGAGCATGTATGAAGAGACTGATGAATGTGGACGAAGCGAAAGAGATATGTAAGTCTAGAGAGAATCTCTATACTCTCTGCCTACCCCGTTAGGGACTTGGCGTGATTATATGTATGTATGTATATACCAAAATACTCGTATATTTTTCTTAAATGTTTGACTGTCTGTCTTTCCGTCTGTCTGTTTGTTCCAGCTAATATCTGAAACGGCTGGACCGATTTTGACGAGACTTTCACTGGCAGATAGTTGATATAACAAGGAGTAATATAGGCTTATACTTTTATTTAAGAAAATAATCATATTTTTTTTTGTTACATACACATTTTGTTATATATACAGCTAGTTAGTAAATAAGAAAAGACGCGTCCATTCTTGTTTGTTTATTTGGATGTATATGGTAGCCTAACCTAGTTACATTGATTGATTGGAAGAATTGTGAATACTATAGGACAATGTAGAAGCCAGCATTATTATAACAGATTTGCTTCTGTCTAGCACTATCTCGTGTTCGCTGTCGAATAGGGACGTCAAAGATACAAGCGCCACTGCGCCTCCAGCACCAGAACTGCTTTAATGCTGTGAGCTCGCTAGTTATCGACTGGACGGAAAGACACCAACCCAAATTCTGCGCAGCATAACCCTGTGATAGTATGCCACTAAGCTTTAAAAAAAGCGTATATGCATAGATACTGGTTTCAATACCAAGTCGCATTAAAAAAAACTTTATTATGTTCTTAACCAGGCTTCATTATGGCACATAAAGCAAGCCCTAGCTCCATTGAACTGCTCCAACAATTGAAGCACAGTAGTAAAATAGGCACACGTTAGTCAACCTACTGATTTGATTAGCCCAATGTCTCATCCAAAATCAAATGGATTGGCCACGCGACTAACAGCGTTGCACGGCTGTGTCAATTTCATCTTAATTAAGCTTAAATAGTGATTACAGTTTTGGTTATCCTATTAAGGGGGCAAACCAGTGATTATCACAGCCTATTTGTGAAATTATCCTTCTTTCTCCAGTTATCCTTCTTTCAATATCTTTTTCATACTTTCCATCTCGTGTGAACATGCTTCCAAGATATACAAATTCATTCACTTGCTCTAGAGCAACCAACCTGAGATATCACTTAGTAGTTATAGAGTAATATTGGGTGTACCTGTAATAATAGGGTCCCAATCTGTCGGCACAGCTATTACAAAGGAATTTACTGAAACCTTACTCACCGTAGCAACACGTAGAAATAATGGCACTTTGGTAAGTGGTTGGTAAGGAAAAGTACGGCCTCAGTCGGGCAACTTCAACTTTAATCCGTTGTCCCTTTAAAAATTCAACATTTTCATACTCAATATACCTATCAAGCAACTTCAACTTTAATCCGTTGTCCCTTTAAAAATTCAACATTTTCATACTCAATATACCTATCAAAATATATAAATATCTATTTAATACCGTGCGAGTCAACTAAATTATACGCAATAGACAAGCCCACTGACACCTCACCTACATCGTTGGCAAAGGCATTGAAGTGTTATTTGCTAAGTGAGCTTAAACTGCTCATATTAGCATTAAATACCGGTAGGCACATCGTAATATCAGTAATTCTACGTAATTTTCCGTAACTGTACTACTATTTAACTAACTGAATTTTGTTCAATTCGATTATTTACTTAAAAATTTTTGTTCACTTGATTATTTAAAAACATTTAATAACTACGTGCCATATCCGTAATTTTGTTAATTTATAATAATAATAATATATCCTCACGCCTTCCCACAAGGGTCCCCGAAGGGGTAGGCAGAGGTGTATAGGTAATACCCACACACCCACTTTCCGCCAGAGGTATATTAGATGCCAATTAATTTGATTATTAATTATGATTAATTGCCAATTGTTAATTTATTCAAGTAATTTAGAGGCCGTCGTGTTAGGAATAGTGACAATTTAATAAACTCCAACACTATTATTTTAAAGTGTTTGTTATAGAGGCATGACCATCGTACGTCAGCTGTTTAGATAAATGTATGCGTGTATTTGTATGTCTGATTTGAATTACAAAACAAACGCTGCAAAATTGCGCCTAGACTGATAGGACCAGAATTGTTCTTGTTAAATCCTAACCATTACCCTCTTAATAAAAAAGACATGTCGTGCTTGATAAACAGCGATAGACTCGCCATCTGTCTACTTGACACTCAAAATACAATATCTCCGGCCGAAAGCGGGTTACCAACACACCAGAGGTGTGCCTAAGTACATTCATTAGTCACACCACGAGCTTTACAGAGAATAAAAACATCCAGAAGAAACCTGCGTCTGAGAAGCAATTCAAAGGCGTACGTAGACTAGTTTACGTAGTCATATTTGAGTAACGGCGATGGACTCGCCATCTATGACGTTGGCACCTTAATATATTTCTAGCAGAGTGGGTGTGTGGGTACAACCTATACACCTCGGCCTATACCCCTTCGGGGACCTTGCGGGAAGACATGAAAATATGATTATAACATATTCTTAGATGTGTAGGTAGGTACCTACTGCTGTATCGGTCCAGTCAAAATAAGACATCTTTTATAAGAGAAAATAAGAGTTCTTTTATTAAACAGAGACATGGATAGAGAGAGACATGGATATCCTGTAAAAAAGTAAGTTTCTCGTTTAGCCATGCTCGTAAATTGTGTCTACTATAACTCACATAAAAATTTTATTGTCCATGTCATTTTAACTTTATCAACGAATGACAGTTTACAAAGCACGGTAAAAGAGGCCTAATTGTATCTCCAGCGAAACAACGTAGTTGTGGGTGTTATTGCACCTCTGCCTACCCTTTGTGAAGCTATGATTACATCATTGTATAGCCTTTACTTATGCAAACAAAGGAAATAAATCCACTAGAAATTACTGTCACTGTTATATACAATGTTAACCAATCAATTCTTACGTACCATCTTCATCGTAATCAGCGCGACACATGTTCGACACAAACTTGCACTTCACATAACAATGAGTTTATCGTGTAGTTTAGAACTTTTTTATTTGTTAGGGTTGGCGTATGTCAGGTGGGTTTCCTCGGCGTGTGCTCAGAGCGCCAGGGCTGCGTGGACTGATGTAGCGCTAGTGAGCAGCTCCACTCTCTAGTACCTAGTCCAATTGCCCGCTGCGATTAGTTAACTGTCCAAGCATTCGGAAACAATTGACTGTTTGCTATCCGCCTTTGCAGATAAGATTTTGACTCCTGTTTAACTTTATGTTCTCGCATATTATTGACTAGCGGTCCGCCCCGGCTTAGCACGGGTGGACATATTCTTTTTATAAAAGAATGAGTAAATGTCACTCAAGGTGAATGTAGCTTTCCAATGGTGGAAGATTTTTTCTAATCGGTCTAGGACTTTTTGAGCCAATTCATTACAAACATACTTATAAATCTTACCCCTTTATAATATTACTAGCTGTGCCCGCGACTTCGTCGGCGAGTACGGCTTTATTATCTTTTGAAAAAGTGTTTTTATAAAAAGTAGGTATCCTATGTTACTTCAAATTCCTCCAAGAATATGTGTACAAAGTTTTATGATGACACTGATGGAGGCGGACGTTTTAGCGAATCCTTAATATTTGTCATAATAGAAACTAGCACAGTTGATATTAAACTGCCTATCAAATGTATCCAGGAGCCTGCTAAAGGTCAAATTCTTATGAATGAAACAGGTTTTAATATGTAGGTTTGATTCCATCTTGCGTTGTTTATTTCACTTATGCAATTTTTTTGTCGAATCAACGCAGATTTGATTTTGTGACTCTCCAGGATAATAAAAAAATAATAGTCACAAGCTACTATATCCTATGGGAATATAACGATATATTATTTATATAGATAGATATAGGTAAAAGTAAACTGTTTCCCCGCTGTTCCACTCACATAAAATTTCTTTTTGGAAAAATTTGCTCGAACATTAGACGTGATCTAAATAAGTATAGAGTTTTTATTAGGTATAGTACCCGAGTACTACTATAGTAGAGAGATACCCTAGGTTTGACTTTCGATACCGTCACGTGATCTCGGTTTGTCTTGTGCAGAGTGGACCTTAACCTTTCAGAACTTTTAGAACAGCCAAATCGCACTATTCTCGGGTAGTCTTAGCCGAACTCCACAATTAATGCCTGTGAAATTGTTCTCATCTAGGCGACACAGAGATGTCAATAAAAGGTTGCAAGGCGTAATTTGCATTTGCTCGTGTATAGCGCCTATTGGTAACCGCTTACCATCAATTGCGGCATGGTTAACCACGATCTTTGCCGTAGAGTATATCTAAAATACTTTTACCAATAATTATCACTTATCAATACTTGTGAAGAGGCTGTTTATTCCGAACAAATTAATGAGTATGTACACCTTTAAACGTTACGCAAGTCTATTTCCGATTGTTACCGGCTGCTCTGTCAACGTCGTGTCTCATTTGTCGTCCATCTGTCTGTCAATCATTCACATAACATCCAATCTTAGGCGACCTCCTCCTTCTTTCATTCGTGAAACCATTTGTAACTAAGCTCTTGTTACGATGGCGGTAAGGCATTCTCGCAACTGCTTTGTCATAGAGAAATGTGCAACTGGCAAATTAGTTACTAACTAATTATAAGCAATTTGTTTTGAACTGATTAAGTGAAGTTCATTTAAAGGCTTTTACGCATTGTTAAATATGAGTTTTTGTATTATTTTTAAGCTCATGAATAAAAGCTTTAAATTTACTTTAAGCTTAAATTTACATAATGACAAAATACAAATACATCAAATCGATCGGACGCTCAAGGACGGGAACGTCAAGAGTACTCGAAACCGACGAGCATGTATGAAGAGACTGATGAATATGGACGAAGCGAAAGAGGTATGTACATCTAGAGAGAACTGGCGCTCTATACTCTCTGCCTACCTATATATATTTTTATATCTTCGTCATTATACATATAATAACGAAAATAAAATAAAAGAGCCGTGGTGGCCGAGTGGTTCGAGCAGTTGCCTGCGCCGCAAAGGTCGCAAGTTCGAATCCCGACTGTACCAATGAGTTTTTCTGAACTTAAGTACAGTGATTACTCACACCACGAGCTTTACGGTGAAGGAAAACATCGTGAGGAAACCTGCATACGTCTGAGAAGAAATTCAAAAGGCGTATGTATAGTCGTGCTTGAGTAACGGCGATGGACTCGCCATCTGTCACGTTGGCACGTTGAAAGTGGGTGTGTGGGTATTACCTATACACCTCTGCCTACCCCTTCGGGGACCCATGTGGGAAGGCGTGAGGATATATATAAAATAGGTTTTCAAACACCATCTCTTTCACCACCATCAGTCAATACCCGGGTAAGAGCCCCTTATTCATGTATTGTAAGAGTATAAAATTACTACTAAACCTGTCTTGAGCAACCAACTAACCAATTCACCGTATAAATTGTGCTGACAAGACGGCAATACACGAGGAAGAAGCTGATTGGACAACAATGTAAATGGGCTTACTGGTAGCATAGCAATGGGAACAGGTATTAGAGCATAATATATATATATTAATGTGTAGCCTAGATTCATGATACGAAGGCCTAAATATATACCGTGATTTACCAAAGGGTTCTTTGAACAATAGACTATTATATTGCATTGCATAAAATCCAGTATATCACATCATAAGTGTGCTCAACGATCTCATTATTAAGCCGTATGTGTTTTTTGCAGATGGTTGAAATAAAATAAAATTTCAATGATAATTGAAATGATTCATAATTGATTTTATATAGACCTGGATCAAAAGTCGCTAGAAATCCAAAGAAATACGTTTAACCCAAATTTCCAAGCGCAAGCTAAAAAGCTGTGCCATGTGAATATCATTCTAATAATAAATTGTTCCTATATCATTATATTATTAAAATTGTGATGTGAAAAGTGAAAAAATCATCACTTTCATCATCATCACTTTCATCTCTTTAATAGGTAATTTAATATAATAAAATAAAAAATAATATATCCTCACGCCTTCCCACAAGGGTCCCCGAAGGGGTAGGCAGAGGTGTATAGGTAATACCCACACACCCACTTTCCGCCAGAGGTATATTAGGTGCCAACGTGACAGATGGCGAGCTCATCGCCGTTACTCAAGCACGACTATACACACGCCTTTGAATTTCTTCTCAGACGTATGCAGGTAATTTAATAATATATAATAATTATTAAACTACCTATTAAAGATACAGCAGATGTTATAATCCTCTCAATGCACTCTGATTTTTTCATAAGCGTCGGGAAGTTGATGGTTGATTTGATAACACCCATCCATCCTTCTAAAGTGCAACAGAACATCCTTATGGATGATGACGTACACGGTGATTACCTTCACGTGGCAAATAGTAACGCGATGACAGATGACCTGACAGCCGTACACAGCGTTCAAGAGCACGCCGATTATCGAATTACGCACCCCGCTGTTGCTCTTTCGTCTGTCAGGGCCGATGCTCTTTCCTGCTCGCTGCATCCCGATTGTAGCCTCCGCACGTCGTATCCAGGGCATTTAGGCTCAATTAGACGGATAGGTATCTGAAATTGGTGTTTTTATATTGTAATCTGAAACAACGTAAACGTAATGTGTATTTATACGTAAATGTGGTCATTTATAAGACTCTTTGAAAGGTCTGCTATCAAGTTTTGTCATAAATGTTCATTTATGCTATACTAGCTTATGCCCGCGGCTTCGCCCGCGTGGTGTTCGAAAAAGTAGCTTTGGAAATTTTCCTGCTAGAATCGGTTCAGCCGCTATGCCGTGAAAGAACATCATACATTATAATATAAGAACTTTGAACCTTTCAAAAGAAAAAGTTGTCTTTGTCCTATTCCAAGGTATAAGCTATCACTATTTCAACTTACAGCCAAATCGGTTCAGCCGTTTGGCTGTGAAAGAACCGCAAACATCCAAACATCCAAACATCTTAAACTTACAAACTTTCACATTTATAATATGTATTAGTAAGATATAATATTAGTAAGATAGTAAGATTATTAAGATAAGATTTTGCACCAAAATGTCAATACGGGTGATATTAGAGTTTAGTGTTTAGGTAGCACTAGGTACTTGCCGTACGTAGAGTATCCATTGTAAAATCTAAGGTTCGTTATTGGACATAGGAATTGTTCAAGTGAGTAAAATTATGTTTAAGTTCATAAGATAGTCGCATTTTCCAAGTAAAATAAGTAAGGTGCGATTTTAGCTAGTAACTGCTAACTGCTAACAGTTACTAGCTAGGTAGCTAGTAACTGATAATTTCAGCAGTAATCTTTTTCTATTATAGAAATGATACAATTAATTGTCACCAACAAAACTTATTTCGCAAAGGCATTATTTATATAGGCATTCGTAGCTATCATGTCACTTTACGCCGCTGGCAAAGGAATACATTCTTAAGTAATTGTATCCTTGCTAACGTTCCACGTGGATGATTTACGGAGACAGTGACACAATACAAGGCTACTTAACCTATTGAGGAAATATACCACTTAGGGCCATCAACATTGAGGAAACCTTTGAAAAATATTACAATGTAACTTTATTCGGTGAACAGAGATGCCTTGTTTTCAACGTATAGGTGTAAAAGCAAGAATATAAATCAATACCATTAAATGGCTCCACTGCTCACTAGATGGCGCTGTAGAGGAAATCAAATTACTTTCTATGTATGTTTCGTTGCTTTTGGCTTCTTACAAGATGTATGTGAATCACCTTTTCAAAAAGGTCTCTCCAAATCTCCACAGTTACACTAGAAGAGCCCATGAAATTTCAACGCAGAAATTGGTATATATATATATTTAGTCTGTCGCCATCCCTGCGCATTTTACCTACTTCTGTTAATCTTCGCATAAGAATTGAGATTCTATATAATAATATATAATAATATAATATAATAATATATAAATAATATAATATATCCTCACGCCTTCCCACAAGGGTCCCCGAAGGGGTAGGCAGAGGTGTATAGGTAATACCCACACACCCACTTTCCGCCAGGGGTATATTAGGTGCCAACGTGACAGATGGCGAGTCCATCGCCGTTACTCAAGACGACTATACATGGGTCGCCTTGAATTTCTTCTCTCAGACGTATGCAGGTTTCTCCGATGTTTTCCTTCACCGTAAAGCTCGCTGTGGTGTGACTAATCACTGTACTTAAGTTCAGAAAAACTCATTGGTACAGTCGGGATTCGAACTTGCGACCTTTGCGTCGCAGGCAACTGCTCGAACCACTCGGCCACCACGGCTCTTTTCTGAAATTGAGATTCTTTCCTCCAGTTTTCTCATTTACTATTGAGCTTGTAGTGTGACAAACCTTTAGTCTGTAATTGTTACATTTGGAAATCTCATTGGTACATAGGTCTTTACCTGGACTTGACCGAATGACTACTTGAACCACGTTAACATGAGCGTTTTTGTCTCACGTAATGTATTTTTATTAATAAGAAAAATTCCTACTTGATGGAGGCCCCGTCTTTAGTCGTTGAGATAACTCTATGTATACCATCTTCAGCAGACGCTGTTAATTATATCATTATGTAAATAGGAATGAAATAAGGCGTAGCACTCTTTCATGAGCTAAGCGTATAATTGAAGGAATTATCATAGTTATTACTTAAATTGTTTTAGAAATATAATATGCTAGAGGAAGTATAGCTGTTTGTAATTTAACAACGATTTAAAAAAATAAAGGTCGCAAGTTCGAATCCCGACTGTACCAATGAGTTTCTCTGAACTTAAGCACAGTGATTAGTCACACCACGAGCTGAACGCTGAAGGAAAACATCGAGAGGAAACCTGCATACGTCTGAGAAGAAATTCAAAGGCGTATGGTATAATCGTGCTGGAGTAACGGCGATGGACTCGCCATCTGTCACGTTGGCACCTAAAATACCTCTGGCGGAAAGTGGGTGTGTGGGTATTACTTATAGACCTCTGCCTACCCCTTCGGGGACCCTTGTGAGGCGTAAGGATATTAATTTAAAAAAAAAGAATATTATACCTTTCTTACGAGCTTGACGAACATACATAGGTACATATTGTCACGCCGAGTCTATAACAGGGTAGGCAGTAGCAATGCACTTGTGTAGGTACACCTATGCCTTGCACCTTGCACACCTATAGGTACACTAACATAATATTGTGAATTTCTTATTGTAAGTGAAATTGTAGAAAATATTTTAGAGTAAAATATTTGAACCCATATACTTTACCTTAAGTTAAAAAACGTGTATTGTTCAAACATTGGATCTGTTTCAACAAATTAATTATGCCGGTATTAACAATGTATTACTGCGGAAAAACGCTGTCGCAAATTTACTCAAAATATATCTGTACACAGTGTCAGACTAGAATGCTAGTTTAAAAAAAATATTACATAAGTTAAAACATAATATGGAGCATAATGATGCAAAGAAATTTTTAAGCACAGACGATAACGGAATTTCACAGGTGGCAAATGGATTTGATGTTGGTCGAAAGAATGGGAGCTTACGTTTGCAAAGGTTAGAAAAATACGATTTTAAAATTAATATTTTATTACAGTATCAAAATATTTTCAGGCACCATCGGCACGGTATCTCAAGATCCAGGAGTAAAACAGAGCGCGCAGTTTTTAAATCAGGACAATTTAACTTGGAAAGACGTAAAACGTTCAAATATCACGTAGTTCCTGACATTGTGACAGCTTTCGTCGAAGCCAGGTGGAGGTGGACCTTGGTGTATTGTATTCTCGCGTATTTACTCATTTGGCTGTTCTTCACAGCTGTTTGGTGGGTCATTCTGTATGCACACGGCGACCTAGAATTAGATCATCTTCCAGCCTTTAAGAATTCCACGAACTGGATCCCTTGTGTCCGAGAAATATACGGTTTCACTTCTCTGTTCCTCTTTAGTATCGAGGTCCACACAACTATAGGTTACGGCACTAGAAGCATTACATTGGAATGTCCAAGTGCAATAATGGCGATGTGCATTGAAAGTATACTTGGAACAATTACTCAAGCTTTCATTGTCGGCATTGTCTTCGCAAAGTTAACACGACCAAAGAACAGAGCCCAAACGTTGCTCTTCTCTAAAAATGCCATTATCAATCAGAGAGATCGCAAACTGTGTCTTTTATTTAGAGTCGGCAACACTCGAAAGTCAAGAATTATTGACGTCAGCGTCCACGCTTACTTAATTAGATTTGTCTTGAATAACAGCACACAGTTCACTAATCCACTTAACGAGCAGATAAAATTGAATGTATCTGAAGATTCTGGTGAAAACATTTCATTCATATTTCCTATTTCTGTAGTGCATAGGATAGATGAACACAGTCCCTTTTATACCTTGTCAGCCAACGATATTCTTAAGTCAGAAATTGAGATTTTGGTAGTTTTTGAAGGAATAATCGAGTCAACAGGTCAGCCAGTTCAGGCCAAGTCGAGCTACACGGCTTCGGAAATTCTTTGGGGTCGTCATTTTGTCCAAGTATTTGATTATTCCCGAGTAAAGCAAGGTTTTGTTGTGGATTATTCCAAATTTGATGAAACCGAGCGTATTAATATCCCTCTGTGCTCAGCTAATCAACTGAATTCATTTTATCGAAATAGTTTGCATAGTATTCTCGTTACTAGAACAACGTAAGATTATTTATAGTTCACACTTGGAATTATTATAACTACGTTTCAAAAGGGTTATCATATAGCTTCCTGTTGTGTACGGCCTATTTGTTGCTGGTAGTAGAATTATCTTTACATCTGCAAATGAGGATTCAATAACACACAAATCTTTTTTAGCTCCAAAATATCTTGATATATGGTCTGCATAGCCGTGATCTGTAGCTGAAGGGTCGATATCAATATTTTCACCGATATTAATTGTGTATTACACGTCTGTAAGTCCACTTCTAATTTTGTTATTAACTTTTTGTTTAATATAAACTGTTGCTGAATGTAAGCCTTACCTATGTAATTGTTAACAGTCATTTTATGTGAATTACTGTCAGGGAATAGGTGCTCTTTAACACTAAAGAATGTCTTACTGCACTCACATATCGTACACTATTGTTTTTGTATGCAGTAGATACCAATCAAGTGAGTCAGTGGTTAGTATATTGATACGCTGATACTAGTAAATTTTATCTGCAGTAAGTAACCTTCGGTGATTTATCTATAGGTAGGTACGCCAACAGCAAAGAGATTGACGAATAAATAAACTTGGATGGGTTTTTTATATTCGTTCCAATGGCAAAATTTAAGACAGAAAGAAGACAAGTAAATATAAAAAAAACTGAACGAATAAAAACGTGTTTTAATACCTCCCTTCCCAATTTATTTGCTTTTCATAAACAGGCAGCCCATTGACAATACATCCCAATAAGTAGTTAAATTAAATACGCGTTAACGCGAACATACATTTTAGGCAGTGGCGTAGCCATCTAGACGGGGCAGTGCCCCGGGGCCCCCAAGCTCAGGGGGCCCTTCGGACTCTGACTTATTGAACTAGTGAACATTTCTCCCACACTCCCACAATATAAAGAAACCAGATTCCATGTGACTTTAATAATGGCAACTTATTTTTAATTTAACGGCGATGGACTCGCCATCTGTCACGTTAGCACCTAATATACTTCTGGCGGAAAGTGGGTGTGTGGGTATTACCTATACACCTCTGCCTACCCCTTCGGGGACCCTTATGGGAAGGCGTGAGGATATATTATTATTATTTTTTTATTTGTTCATAGAGAGAACTGGCGCTCTATACTCTCTGCCTACCCCGTTAGGGACTTGGCGTGATGATATATATATGTTTGTTCATTAAAATAAGTTACAATTTGTATTAGGTTTTCAATTTTATTATGGAATCAATTTTATTATAGAGTAGTGAAAATGTTTGTTACAATTATTGTTAGTCAAGTTAACTAGTTTGTAGTGTTTAATTTAGTAGACATATCTACCGAACTTCATCCAGAAAAAACCTGACCGAAAAAGCATGAATTATTTAATGCCGCTACATGGAGTGAAAATATGTTTATAAAAAATATTTAAAAAAATTGGTATCCTCTTTTAATTTTGTCCGGCGTATATCAATTACAATAATAGCTAAAAGTACAATTCGACAGATTTAAATCATCGATAAATGTATATTGGTGAGGTAGATACTAGTCTTTCGGTCAGCTAGATATCAATCTTTTACGTTATTTGACGCTCATATAATAAAACTTTTTCCAATACTTTTAAATAAAATTAAATGATTATTGAGGAAATATTTTAATTTGTTAAAGAAAAAAGTTGTTTTTTTTCACTTTACTTTATGTATATATATATATATGTATATTATTAAAAACATGGTGTAGGACCATGTTTTTTGCGACCATCCAAAGCGAAACCGTTATTGAAATAATATATATATATATATAGAGATTTGAGAGGTTGATTCTTATATTATATATATGTATATAATATAAGAATCAACCCAAAGCCAGACATCTGCCTTGTGTATTTAAATGGAAAGACGCACACTAGTCAGTATAATTATTGACTTTAACTCGTTTAAAATCCAAACAAAATGAAAAAAGAAAAACAGTTCTACAAGTAATACCAACTTGAAGGTATAAAAAAAACAAAATTGACAAATGGTGTGCTGTCATTTCTGTCCATCGAATCAATTCAATGCCATTCAATCACTGTTGATTTTCTAAAACAAAAAGTTTATTGTAATATTAGGAAAAGATGTTTCGTGCTAATAATTTTGATAAGTTACTTGGTGAGTAATAAACCTAAGCTATCTTGTAATTCATTGCAAAATTTCAAAGATAGTTTGAACAGATTATTGCGTGTAATGCCGAGAAATTTTTATTGAGTACACTTTTCTCATTAGCATTCTACTTTCTTTACTTTTGCTAGTTAGCCATAGATTTTAATGTTTTAGCACTGTGCAATTTCATAGTAAAAGTGTTGTGACGGTTCTGACGATTCTTCGTTGTAAGTTATGAAATACCTATAATTATATATATACTTTATTCTAGATAAAGCTACCAGTAATCTACGGCTGGACCCCGATTGGCCAACGATTCTTCAAATTTGTGATTTGATTAGACAAAATGATTGTTCGTAAGTATATAATTATACTTAGTTTAAATAACATTTCCACAAAAATTAAACAAACATGCACCATTGTAAATTGATATCATAACAACAAGCAATCTATGTTATGTGCTTTGTATTTGTGGCACAGGAGCACTTTTGCAAGTTGTATATTTTACTACTTGATACTAGCATAGTATATCTAATCTATTCACCCTTAAAATTTTAAGGCTTTATTACTGCATCAAGATGACAACTAATAACTCTTCTAATATGCTAGTTGACATTAATAAGATATTGTCCTTTATTAACCTTGTTAACCTTGACCTTTCATGTAATAACAAGATAGTAATATGTTCCACTTCAGTCCAGGATGGGTAGTAAATTTTTCCATGTAGAGCCCTTAATGAGCAGGCAGAAGTCTATAGTGCCCACTTATTGTTACAGTTTTAAAGTGTCTTTTTCATGTGAAAATATTATTACTTCTTGGGCTATATTATATTCTATAGCTTAAAGCATTAGAATACCCATTGGCCACATATATTCATAGTCACATTTACTGAAATCAACTACATGTATACATACTTAAAAGGTGACTTTGTCAACTTCTAATTTAATCAGATTTAATGATATAATTCCACATAAAATGGAATGTGTAATCCTTATAGAGGTTATAAAAAAAATCTTGTTTCAGACCCAAATATGCAATTGCCGCAGTCAAAAAGAAGCTCTACTCACAGAATCCACACCAAGCCATGTTTTCCTTACTTACACTTGAGAGTATGGTCAAAAATTGTGGTAAGCTTTTTAATTTAATTTGGTACAAATTTGTTTAGTTCATACTGCACTCATTTTTGTCACACCACCTTCACCAACACCACCTTCTTTTAGAAAGTAATAATAGAAAATAAAAAAGAATTTTCCTGTTTCAATTTAAGTAAAAAGTACTAGTTCAGTCTATCGTAATTGTATTGTAAGGATGAGAATATATAGCTGCTCTTTCAGCTTGTCATTTAAATACTAGGTAGGCAATGCAATTGAAAGAAACAGAATATTAAATATGTGTAGTATGAACACTTCTTATATTGTATGCAATATACACAACATACAATGCTAAGGATATAAGTTAGACCCACTAATGTGGTTTGTTGTAGTGTTGATGTTCTTCCTGTAACTAGTACAGGAAGAACATCTCTCTTGGCTCAGATTTATATGTTATTGTTAGCACAACCCTCTCCTCCACAGCTTCACAGGAACACAATAATTCAAATTTTATTTTTATTTTTGTTTGCAAAAGTATAAATACTCTGAAACTGAAAAGTGTAATAAAAACAATATATATATATATTGAAAATATATATCACAATCACCAAAAGGATTGTAACATGGAGACACACAGTAGCTGATTAATTAATTAAAGTACTGTGGGTCAACTGCCAGATATATAATAGCCTACAAGTGTTTGTTCCAAAGCATTTTGTTTGTCAATTATATGGTAACCCATACAGTACATATAATAATAACATTTTTACCTTCACTTCCATTTTTTGGTTTTACTATGAGTAAAAAGGTAAAAGCGTATAAAAGGAGTTTGGACTGTCCACAAGTAGCCCTTTTTTGTTTCGTTAAATTCAATTCACAACTCTTGAATGATTGTTGTTTGTTCAGGCTCTGGTATCCATGATGAGGTGACTTCGAAAGCCTTCTGTGAGATGCTACGTGACCTCGTGAAAACAACACAACATGAGAACTTGCGAACTAAGATTCTTGATCTGATACAAGCTTGGGCATTTGCCTTCAGAAATGCGCCCAAATACAGATCTGTCCAGGTAACACCCAGATGGCTTAAAGTCTCTTGGCTTACATGTCTGTCAGGACCAGCGACATGAAATTCCTCATCGTAGTAATTTGAAACCTTCCTTATTCACTGTGATGAAATTCTAATTATGATTAATCAAGTGGATAACAGTTCAAGTGATTTAATTTTCATTGAGAAGCTAAAGTGGCGAGTAAGCATGTCTATAGTATGCTATGTATGTAATAAGCTTGCCCTTAGTTGACCTTGAATCCTTTACATTACTTGAGACTGCTTCAAACTGGATGACATAAGTCAATAACTATCAACAGTTGGTCTACCTACATAGAAAATTGGAGGCACATGTATAATATTGTAAGATAAATAACTTCTTACAGAAGTCACTCCATATTTTCCAAATCTTGTGTGGATAAATAATTTACCTACAACTGATTGATACAATGGAATTCCATGGATATAAAAAAAACTGAACTGAATCACTGAACAGTTATATAACTAGATTTTAAGAACACAATATAAAAATTTTTAATCCTCACGCGGGATCGAAACTTTACATACCTAAAGACGTATATGTATTTATTAATTAAGTTACTGACTACTGTAATCTAATAAGTGCTTATACTTCGGCCACTACACACCCACTCTGGCCGACGACTCAATTACAGCTCGGTTAGGTACTTAACCCCTTTAAAAAAATTAAATCCTGGTATTATTGTAGTATTCATTAAGATATAAGCGTCCAAAATTGTTTACATTTTATCAATTATCATCAGCTATATACGCAGTGCAGTTGAATAATTATTCTGTTTACTTGGCATTTCGTGTCAATGCCCTGATATACAATTACTTTATCTAAGAGGACTTGAAGATATGTAATGGGTATGATTCCGCATTTTAGTTTACCAATATATTTGTATAAGTAAAATTAATAATACATGTACATGTGAAATACAAATTTTAATACTTTATTTGAAAGAAATGCGAGGCTAGTACAAGTAAAATTATAATGTTCTATAAAGCAGGTCAATTTGGCAGCTATGATAATCTACTGCATACATAGTTGTAGGTAACTGTTGTTTTTTGTCGTTTTCCTCGACAAGTCCAATGACACGACAGTCTATAAGAAGCGTCGCGTTGTAGACTGGCAAACGCTTAGTAAAATATTCATACATGGTCCTTATTTACGTGTGAAGTTAGGATGCCAAGCGTCTTGTAGCTTGTTGGAAAGTTGCGGAACTTGCGCTGCAGGTTGTACCTACGTCATCAGTAGTAGTCACTCTTATCAGTGGATCGCGTGAGTCACAATCCATCCCATTACCAGACAAATAACAGTGTCAGGTGGTTGGTTATACACCTCTTTGTATTGTTTTCATTGTGAAGTGTTTTGGTTTATAACAAAATGGTATAGAGTTAATGTTCCTTTTTCTATTCAACTACAAGTTGAAGACAGTTTTAATCAAATGGTGTGTGTTGTATAAACAGGATACTGTGAACATCCTCAAGGCGGAAGGCTTCAAGTTCCCTGCGCTCAAGGAATCTGATGCAATGTTCTCAGCAGACACGGCACCGGAATGGGCTGATGGTGAAGTATGCCACAGGTTTGTTTATTTCTAAGGAGCTTTAAACAAATAATGTAATGTTTCACCAGACCTATTATAGATTAATTGTATATACAATATTTTCAATTACACTCCTTGGGCATGTAATTATTATTGGAATAACATTAACCATGAAAAGAGATGCTGAAATGTGTTATTCCTATTTACTCAGCTTTATTGTACAATAACATGTTAATTAACCAAGTTTATTGCTCTTAAATTGAGTACAAATGAAAACTTCTTTGTTCCAAACAATGCTGGTTCAATCAATCAGGAGTATGAATATAAAAAAGGAATTCTACTTCACGACTCAGCTCCTTATCACTGGATTGTCATTCTGAGCACCTTCACACCTTCTCCTTATGAAAGTGCCACTCCATTACTGGAGGTTGCCTGTTAGCTTTGAAAACTTCTTCCTGTCTTATATATAAATAATCTTATACAAATAATATATTCCTAGGTGATTTGCATAGCTCAAACACAGTATAAAACCTTTACTTGTTCTTCAAGTAATATCTATTATTTTTGTCAAGGCTTTTGGGTAAGAAACTTCCAGGTTTAATTACAGTTAAAAGGCAACTTTTGGTTTTGAATACAAACATCTGTCCTTGACCTTAGTCTTGTATATCCTAGTATGTATGTATCTATCTATTTATATTTAAATATTATGTATCTATCTATTTATGTGTATAATATACAGTTTTCTATTTGTCATAATACCAGCTTTGCTTTTTCTGACACTGACACCACCTAACTATAAATTGGTATTATGCTAAAGGAATAATACATACATATTTTTTATTAGGTGTCGGGTTGTGTTTTCATTGATGGTACGCAGACACCATTGCCGTGCTTGTGGTCAAGTGTTCTGTCAGCAATGCAGTTCGAAATCATCCACTTTGCCAAAGTTTGGTATTGAGAAAGAGGTATGTATAGGTTGACTATGTCTTCGTAATATTACAATGTAATGCATTTAGGTACAGTGTATTAATAGTGGGATGAGTAGGCTGGAGCCTAAGGTGGCAAATTTGTGTAATTTTTTTAATTCCTTTAAAATACCTTTATTAATTGTAAATTTTGGTACATTTACATTGTATATGGCTGTTAATTAGGGCTACAAATTCAGTGGGTTGGGGATTCTTTTTTATACCTAACCTACTTAAACCTAATGTGTAAATCTGCCAATGTATAGTCAAAGGACTATTGCTTTAAATGTGACGGATTTGAAACAAATAGGATCATGAGTATAGCCTAAAGTTAAACCAACAGAGTGGTATGTAAGAAATAATTATGATTGTTACATACTTGGGGCTGGACCAATAAAATATATATCCTATTTCATTAAATGGGTATCTGCAAACTACAATATAATATGTAATTTTTAATGCAGGTGCGAGTATGTGATGCTTGTTATGACAAAGTGAGCCGCCCACCACCAGCATCAACAAAATTGGACATTGTTGATACAGCAAATGACTATGGACCAACACAGCCACAGGTAAGTTGTGACTGAATGATTCTTTATATACAAAGCTCCAAACATTGGTAAATTATAAGGATAAATAATAACGATTGACAAAAAAGTATATAAGGCAAGTGTGAATGAAAGTGTTGGAAGAGGTAGACCTAGACGGATGTTTCTAGACGTCTTGACAAAAGGTCAGGTCAAGAGTACCCTAAACCGAAGAGAATAATGAAAGTGGACAAAGGGAAAAAGTATGTAAGGATCGTAGCAAGTGAAAAGAAGTGGTCTCTGCCTACCCCTACGAGAAAGAGGCCTGATTATATGTATGTATGTAAATAATAACTACCTTAGATCTGGTAAGAAAAGCTGTAAAGAAACTGTTTCTATTCTACTACAAAGAACTCAAAAGATGAAACAAAGCACACATAAAAATACTTTGTGCCTAAACACACCTCTTTGTGCATTTGCTGGTATCAATGTAGGTTATCAAATCTTAGAGGTATAATATTCTAAATCTGTGCCTATGTATGTGTATTACTTGTGAATGATTTAACTATAGTACCAGTTGTGATCTAATATGACAGGGGACGTGGCTGGTGGTATCATGGGCAAGATAGGATAATATCTATCCCTGTTGTATGCATAAATTTTAATGTGGTTCAATAATATTTGATAAGACTTATTAAATCATGATGCTAGAAGGTGATTTATTTCATCACCCATTAATTAATTAGGAATATTTGACATGTTCAGAAAATATAATGTTTATAGGTTATGTGTGCATATCTATATACACAATGAGCACACATTTCAGCTTAAAATAAATATATTAGGATTAAACTTATCGAAATTTTACTGTCCGTCGTAGTTTTCTCCCGGCATTTCACCGCCGGGTACCAACATAGCAATGTTGTTTCCGTTCAAAAGGATTTGGTCCAATTTCGTGATTTTTCTTCCTTCTGGCGTTGATTCATATTCAGTAACGTCATCTAATAACATGTTTACGAAGTCGTCAAACCCTTGAAGCGTCCCAACCATTTCTTTGTCATTCTTCATAATAATGTGAATCCTTGAACCTATGCATTTGTCTACAAGTTCAAGCGGCAATAATGTGTTTGGATTAGGAAGGACCGCTTGTGTCATTGTACGGTATTGCGAAATACAATTTACTTCAAATTAAATGATGTAAATAATTAGTAGTTCTATAATTTGATAGTATTTTTTTACAATTAACCAAACAGTAAACAACATTCACTGCACAGTACGTCACAAAACAAAATCTCGCTTGTAGTGTGATTGTGTTTGTGACGGAAAAACGGTCGTTTAGAAATATGTGACCTTGGTGACTTATATCAATATCATTGCGACATTGTCATACTTAACTGATTTCCGAACGCATACTATAAATATCAATTATTAAAATAAGAAAATTTACAACAGAAGCGGTCTAAAATAAGTCAAAAGCAATTTCTGTTTTAATCACCGTGAAGTGCAGCCATATTTATTTAAAATATCGCTATGTATAGTTTAATCATTTAGTCCATTTCGAATTAATTTTATGGACCTCTGATAAACCTAAACGAAAGGTTTTTATAATATTTGTTTGAAAGAATAATATACTAATTCACTTATTATTGCGACATATTATTGCTACAAGCTTTTTTCACTTGTCTTTTTGATTTATTTTACATTTGTTCAGAAAGTGAAATTTAAAAGACCGATATACATTTTTCTTTTAACGGCATATTTAGCTTTTTTTACTCTATGTACGGTTAAAAAAAATTTAAGCTAAAAGACAAGTATCCATGTCAAAAGTTATAAAAAAAATAAGTACAAAGTCACTTCATTTATGAGTCGTACAAGCTTTTTAAAAATAACGAACAATTGTCGTACTTTGAAGTTTGATTCTTTGATTTGGATTAAGTTTGTTTGGAGCTAAGAAAATGGCAAAAACATACGTTACAAACTTTCGTGGTGAGATATACTTCACGCCAAATGGAAACCTGCGCATAAAAGACGAACCAGTGACACCAATAGAAGAAGATTTTGGCGATCATAATAAATTAGATCATTCTTACGAAGATTATTATGGCTCTATGCGGAGGTCGCTGTCGACAAACGATATTACTGCTTTAAAAGAAACCATCGCAAAATTTGAATTTAGTGAAAGCAATGATCAAGATGTGAGTAAGCACCAAAGGACCAGACGACCAACGGGAGCACCACATGAGCTGTCGAGAACGAAGTTTGTATCAATGGCTGAAGCTATATATCACTATCAAAGAGACACTCCTGGGCGTTTTCATTCAACAAAGCCACAGTTGTTCAGGTCTAAAGTAAACAACGGTCCAATAGGCTTGACAGTGCCACAATCACCAATGCTACGATCCAAAGCTCGTTCACGACCAATGCATATCATGTCACAAAAGGAAAAAGAAGAATTGGAACTTGAAGAAATTAGGAAATTCAAAATCAAAGCCAACCCCATTTCCAAATCAGTGTTAGAAGGTACTATTAACCTTCCAGAAGTGACAAAAAAGCCAATAACAATCCCTGAGCCGTTTAAATTGACAGAAATCCAGAAAAAAGCATGCCAGTCTTCTTGTCAAGTGCAGAATTTCAAAGCTCGGCCTGCCCCTAAACATATACTAGAGAAACCTCACATACCAGTCAAGCCCCCTATTCAAGTAACAAAACCTGTGAGCCCCAAGTTTCACTATAAGAAGTCAAGTCCTGCTGATAACCTGAAGGAAGAAAAACCCCACAAACCTGCTGATAAGCATCCCATACGTCATGGCCCTGTCCGCCCTGAACCATTTTCATTTGAAAAGCGGGATGAAGAAATGAAGAAGCGCAGGGAAGTATGGGTAAAGCAACAGATTGAGGAAGACCGTAAACAAGCTTACCAGTTCAAAGCACAACCACTACCTGGAGCTGTGAAGAAGAGAATGCAATGTGCCACAACTAAGGGTAGCTCTTCAACGTCATCAGAAAATAAAGAAAACCAGTTTAAGTTTGAAGCTCGACCACCAGTTGTTCTATACAAAGAACCATTCAAACCTGTCTTGCATTCAAGCCAGCTTGTAAGACCAGTTCCATTTTCACTGAATTCTGAGAAACGGGCTGCAGAGAGAGAAAAATTTGACAAATTGTTGAAGGAAAAAGAGGAGGAACATGAGAAAATGAGAAGGCTGAAGGAGAAAGAAGAGCAAGAGGAGGAGGAAAAGCTGAGAGCAGAGTTGCGAGCTAAACTTGTTCACCATGCCAAGCCAGTCCCTGTATTTCCTAACTTTGTGCCAGAGAAATCTGTAGCCCCGCTGACTGTCCCCGAAACACCCAAATTTGTAAGGCGACTGCAACATAATTAACTATTAAATGAATTAAACTTAATTACATTTTATAATAAACATTTTAGTTTCCTTATGCCTTTTATGTGAATTTGTATATTACTTGATTATGTACCCAATTTTGTTTTTTTTTTCAGTTTATTGTAATAAAATTTATTGTCGACTTGACATTGAAACCTGTAAGTTGAATATGTTGTAACTACATTCAATAACTAATTATAAAACATAGACTAATGAAACTTATTGTTTCTTTTTACCACCCCATGATCCTTCCTTCAAAGCAGTTGTGTGCTGTGTTAGCAAATATATCGCACATATAAATTATAATAATAATAATAAATTATTTATTTCCACCACCAGGGGCCGTTGGTTAGTAGATTACATGTTTGAACTTAGTCTAGAGTTAGTAATTAATAAATAATAATAATAACCTACGGACAATTCCATACAAATTGACCTGGTCCCAAAAAAGTTTATGTTAAGGTTACTAGGCAACGATTTATTTGCATATATAGATAGATATATACATAAATACATACGTACTAAGTAGGTAACTTCAACCCAAATTTAAACCTCTGAAATATCGACTTTGTAACAAACAAGGGAATATAAATATATATAAAAGAAACACTTGGAAATCATGGGGGGAGGCCTTTGCCCAGTAGTGGGATGTACCAGGCTAATATCATCATCATCATAAATATTTACGCGAGTGACACCGCGGGGCATATCTAGATTACAATATGTTTATTTGTTAGAAACGTCCGGCGGGTGGCAAGACGGCCGAGGAACTGCAGGAGGAGGAAGAGCTGCAGCTGGCGCTGGCGCTGAGCCAGTCGGAAGCCGAGCACAAGGAGAAGGAACGACGGACGCGCTCGCACGCCGCGCCCGAACCCGCTACGCACCTGCCTACTGGTCTGAACGTTTATTGCTATACAACACTACTATAAATCATAAAAACAAGGTTGAGGTCTCCTCTGTAGAGTTACTACAGTATTTTTTTTCAAGAAGGGCGAATAGAAGATTCCTGCAGGCTTAGCAGCGCAAGCGTCCATAGGCGGCTGTAACCGCCACCATGTTGGTTAAAAAAAACACTCTGTTAAAGTTGCACACTGTTTTATTGTAAATGAAAGGTGCCAAAATGTTTTGAGGCAGAGGTGCCGAGTGATTTAAGTAATCGACAAAAGCAAGGTTGCAGTTTCAACTACTGACGTCGGTACCGGATAATGATTTTACTTATCATGGACGATGTTTACGTGCACATGTCTGGAAACCAACACACGTTTAGGAATAAACCCAATGGTGGAGGGTGTGTTAAGAAACACGGACGAAATTCATCCACTGTCTCTATGAAAAGTCAGAGTCAAAGAAACGTACGGCAAAAAGTTATTGTTTCTGCCTACTCGGTGGTTCTTTTGAGAAAGCGTGAGAAGACACACGAGTACCTAATACTTACCCACACACCAACTTTCCGCCAGAGATATATTTTAGGTGCCAACGTGACAGGTGGCGAGTCCATCGCCGTTACTCAAGCACGACTATACACATGCCCTTGAATTGCTTCTGAGACGTAAGCAGGTTTCCTAAGGTTTTATATGTTGGTGGCGCAGTGTCCCCAAGCCCATCGTCTGTGAGCGCGTCCCCGGAGCACGGCGCGCCGGGCAGCTCGGAGCTGTCCCGCTACCTGGATCGCGGCTACTGGGAGCAACGCCGAGCCCGCGACGCGCCCACTGCGCCTGCGCCCACATCGCACGCCTCGCAAGATGTCATCGAGGTATATAACTATATACTGCTCTATACTACATACTTTTCCCTTACTTCGACTTCTGGATAGATAGTGTCGTCTACGAAGACGCGCCCACTATTCTCCCATATAGTTTATAGTGTAAGTGTGCAAGTTACACTCATTTTTTAGTATTGGTACACACTGATTACCTATAAGTACATTCGCACTACAATTAGGTAATTGCGCTTAGCAACACATTTAGTGATTCATTTTTATTTATATAGATTTCTTGAATAAAAAACTTTATATCAGTGTTAGGATGTCAGCCCAACGCCTTCAAGACTCATTTCGCCATACTATGAGCATACTAAACCTGAACACCTGTGTTGTTGTTATGACGATGTTGAGATACGTGCTTTCGTTTGTTCAGGAATTCCCGAATGCGGCCGCGGCTAAGGCCCAAGATGACGACGAAGCCGAAGACAAAGAGGTTGACGATTTCGTTGAGACCTTGAAGTCTCAAGTAGAGATATTTGTCAACAGAATGAAAAGCAACTCGTCACGGTATGTACTATAGTCACAGTGAATATGGTTATGCTTGTTACCCTTTGCCTACTACTTGATGACAACCCATGTAGTGACGTAAAAAAATATATATCCTCACGCCTTCCCACAAGAGTCCCCGAAGGGGTAGGCAGAGGTGTATAGGTATTACCCACACACCCACTTTCCGCCAGAGATATATTTTAGGTGCCAACGTGAAAATCTTCCATTAAAAATCACGATGTTCACGTTGGTAAACATTAAAATACACGTAATTTTTTTACATTGCAGCGGACGATCAATCGCCAACGATACGGCTGTGCAGAGTTTGTTTATGAATATCACAGCGATGCACTCGCGCCTGTTGAAGTACATCCAGCAGCAGGATGATAAGCGTGTTTACCTCGAGAGTTTGCAGGTATGAATGCCATGTATGAAGAGGCTAATAAATGTGAATAAAGCGAAAAAGGTGTGTAAGTCCAAAGAGTACTGGCTCCACTCTCTCTGCCTCTATCCTATCTAAAAAAAACTATCTATCTAAAGGGTATCCTGTGCGCCTCAGTTTTCATTCGCATTCAATTTTTATATACATACATAATGTTAAATGGTAATGTGTGTATGTAGCCTTCCTCAATAAGGGCTATTGTCTAATGTAAAAATTGTTTTTCAAATCGGATCAATAGTTCATGAGATAATTTCCTACAAACCAGTTCACAAACTTACTAACTAGGTACCTTTTTACAATATTGGTATAGATTGAAGAATAAGATCAAACCTATGAGTCTTGATGGCTATAAGGCTATGCTATAGTGTTGTGTGGCACTGTATTTTTTTATTTCTTTATTAATTTATTGAGGTTACAATTTGGAATAATTTGGTTTTTAATTAATTTAAATAATTAGTTTTTAGCTAACTAAAAAGAGCAGTAGATGATCGCCTGTTGGTATTAGGTCAGGTGTCAGAGTGAGGTTGTTAACATCGTTTATTGATGGCCCAGGACAAGGTGACGCAGATCCGCGACAGTCGCGCGGCCTTGGACACGCTGCGCGCCGAGCACACGGCGCGGCAGGCGGCCGCGGCCGAGGCTGCCGAGCGCACGCGCCAGATGCAGATGGCCACTAAGCTGCAAGCCATGCGCAAGAAGAAGCACGAATACCTGCAGTACCAGCGGCAGCTCGCGCTCCACAAGGTCCAGGTACGCTGCGCGAGATGCAAGCATTGAAGCTTCAATGTGCCTGCTCATTATATATTTTTTTATTATTGGACAATTCCACACAAATTGACCTAGTCCCAAATTAAGCAAAGCTTGTGTTATGGTAACTAGACAACGATATATTTAGTTATATAGAAACACATATACATAAATACATAGGACATCCAAGACTATGGTACAAATACTCGTGTTCATCACTCAAATATCTGCCCTCAGCGGGATTCGAACCCGCGACCTCAAGTTTCGTAGTTCGTAGCAGGCTCTAACCACTAGACCAGACGGTCGTCGTCATGGACTAACTATATCTAGTTAGTTCATGAATAGGCACATTGAAGCTGCCCGGCCATTGCCCCGCGGTTACACTCGCCTTTAATTTGACTATCCTCCTATATATCCTACTGAAACTATTAAAATATATGTAATATTATCTAATCTGTATAAACAAAAATGTTTGTGTGTTTGTTCCATATGCGTTCCGAAAACATTAATTATTTTGTGATTGAAACTTTGGTACGGGGAGCGTTTAAGTATTACGTAAAGCATTTTTTTTTTATTTCTGTACCCACTTCCCCCATGTAACGCGCCGTAACGTTTTTGACTGAATCCCTTGCCCCAACCTCACATTTAAGGCCACACGAAATAAGGACAATAATATTTGCGTATATAGAGCAAAAGTATGAATGAAAGAGATACATTGTTAATATTTATGCGAAAAATCAACTTTCAGGAACAAGAACGTGAAATGCAAATGAGACAAGAGCAGCAGAAGCATCAGTACCTGATGTCCGCCAACAGCTACTATATGCCCGGAGCGACTATGCAGCAATATCCGAACCCATATCCACCACAAACTATATATGGTACTCCCCAAGTGTATCCTCAGATGGTGCCCCAGGCAGCTACCGACGGTACTATGAATGTGCCCAGTCAGCCTCAAATTTCGCAGGCCAATATGCCAATTAATGCAGGCCAAATGGGTGCTATGTCCCAATCTATGCCACAGCTCCCAAACTCATACCCGATGAGCACCGGCGCCCCAGTCAGCCAGACTATCAGCGCTCAAGCGAACCAGTCCAACATTCGTCAAACCCTCGGTCAACAAATGCCGATGCAACAGCAGATGCTTATGCATCAAATGAGGATGCCGGTGCAACCAGGCGTCCACCAAATGCTGCCACAAAACATGCCAAATGGCATCCCGCTAAATGTCCCGCAACAAAGCGGACAACCTGCTCAGATGTCCAAACAGAATTTGCCAAGTCAACCCCAACAACCAACCAGCAATATGATGCCTCCCATGTCAGTCGGCCAACAGAATGTTGGTCAGCCAATAACACCTAGCAATGCTATGATGGGGATTCAAATGCAGAACATGAGAATGCCTCAAATGCCAGGCGCCCAGCCTAATGCAAATCAACAGGGACCTGTCGGTGGTTATGCTATGAATTTTCAAAATCAACAGACTAATCAACAGCCAGGGTCCCAGCCTCCTAATGTTCAACAATCATCCCTGCATATTCCTGGACAAATGCCCTTGCCTGGTCAACCAATGACATTGGCAGGACAGCCTCAGAGCATGCCAATGCCGAGCCACATGCCTCCTACTAGCCAAGGTCAACAAGGAGCTCAGAGTCAAGGTATGTCGCATCAAAACCAAATAAATGCTGGACAGACAATGCCAGCACCAGGCCAGCCTACCCAGACGACTGGACCTCAAATTATGATGCAAGGTCAAATGCCTCAAAGTCAGAACATGCCCCAACAAAGTCAGCAAATGTTAAATCAACAAATGCAACCGGGTCCGGGGCAACACACAGTACCTGGACAGCAAATGAGCCATCAGATGCAGTCAAACCAAATGCAGCAAATACCGCCTGGGTCAAACCAACTACCACAACAATTAAGTGGTCAAATTCAACATTTACCCACAATACATCAAGGTCAACCCCTTCCACAAAGTCACAATATGCAACAAGGTCAACCTATGCAACAGGGTCAGCCTATGCAACAGGGCCAGCCTATGCAACAGGGTCAACCTATTCAACAGGGTCTGCCTATGCAACAAGGCCAGGCTATGCAACAAGGACAGGCAATGCAACAGGGTCAGGCTATGCAGCAAGGACAGCCTATGCAACAGGGCCAGGCTATGCAGCAAGGACAGGCTATGCAGCAAGGACAGGCTATGCAGCAAGGACATGCTATGCAGCAAGGACAGGCTATGCAGCAAGGACAGTCTATGCAACAAGGTCAACAGATGCCACAAGGCCAACCTATGCCTCAAGGTCAACCAATGCAACAAGGACAGCCTATGTTGCAAAATATGCCTGGGCAACCCACCAAGATGCAACAGCAAAATTTTGGTAATGTACCGCAACAGCAACCGGCTCCAAATCAACAGACACAACAAGCCCAAACACCCGTCAAGTCTGAAAACAATAATAGCACTGCAGAATTAATAAGTTTTGATTGAAATTGAATTTATGTATGATACAATATTGTGAAGATATTTAATTGAATGACTGGTTACATATTGTTCTAATATAGGTACGTAAAAATATTATGTAATAATATTATACTGTAGAAAATATGTTATTGTTGCTAACTTGGTGCAAGTTTGTGAACCAAACGCAAACATTAGTTGAAGATTTTATGCACTTTGCTTATGAACATTGAGCTAAGGTACAAGATTAAGTATGATATTGTTACTAGAACAGCTACAATTGTACAATAGCCTGATGCTAACTTTATTAATAAAATTAACTTTTTGTGTCACCAAATAAGTTAACATTTTTTTATATTTCTTAGAAATTTATGATCAGATATTTCCACATCATTTGGCAACAATTTCCCTATCATCACATATTGCCATTGAATTAATTTCATTCATGTATTATTTCTTAGACTAAAAGGCCTTGTAATCTATGTAAATGCGAAAATGTATAAATATTTTTTTGTAGTTTATTTAGAGCTTAATATAAAAAAGAGAAATTCTAATATTATATGTTTTTATTTTCATTGCGGAGGTAATTGTTTTGTTATAATATTTTTACATTAAGTTATATATAATATGATGTATGATACCTACCTACCAATAAAAATATTAAAGTAATTAATGAATTTTCTTATGTGCCTAATAATAATATATCCTCACGCCTCCCACAAGGGTCCCCGAAGGGGTAGACAGAGGTGTATAGGTTATACCCACACACCCACTTCTCGCCAGAGGTGCCTAGTACGTTGTAAATAAATATTGAGCGTGCCAATAGCTTAAAAACAACGACTACAAAAAATATCTTATACAATCACATAATCAATACAATACTGAAATAAGCTAGTTTTGTACCTAATGTGCTGCTGTTAAAAAACCATATAAGCCGCTTGAAAAGAGCCAATGTGCTAGGTGACTGAAGAGAGTTGACCATACGAGGAGAGGAGACCATATTACTTCAACCAACCTGATTATAGCCTCATGAGGCTGATTGCATATTTCATTCATTCATTATAAAAAAAAAATAAGAATAAAAAAAGTTTTGTACAAACAGCTAGATTACACAAAAATTATAACGTGTAACTATTAGGCAAGTAATATATATTTTGTAATGTACAATACTCTTCCTAACACAACATAGCCTTAATAAATTAACCTCTGCAGCTACCTTACCTCTACCTACCCCTTCGGGACCCATTGCGGGAAGGCGTGAGGATAAATAGTGAAAAAAGTATTTTAAGGTACTGTTATTTTTCGTCACAGTAAAACAACAACAATATTTGTAATTTAGGTAGCCTTAATACTAACACTATTTATTCAATTATCTTGCATACTAACACGATGAACACAAAAATAATTTGAATTTGAATATATATAAAAAAATGTGATATTCTTTAATATTATTGAGGGCTGGCAGTACTTCGGTGCAGTGTGTGTGTACTGTGCATGGTTTTGAATTTGACATTGGCGGGAAAGCAATATTATTAATCCTAAATTCGTACCTACTATTCTTCTTCACTATTCGTCTCATCTCAAAGAGTAAAGTAATTTTGACTGAAATCATAGATTACGGTATTTTAAAGGGCTAACTGAAATTTAATCTGCTCTTTAGAGTATTGTGTACGTTCTGTGGCTCTGAGTATCAGACTTAAGTTTAACCAAACATGTGATTGTTTGTCATATAAAGTTAAATCATCTAACTAACTTAATAAAGTCTTTAAGCAACGAGTAGCATAAGAATAGAAGATATGGAGGACGATAATCAAGATGGACCTTTTACTGTCTGGCAGATGTTCAATGCGCCTACAATGGTTCTCTTTAATAATTTAGAACATGCAGAAGATGGATTGAACAGACTACTCACATCTATTTTGAAATTAACCGGGTGAATAATTAGCAAATGTAGAGTAAATAAGGGAATGTTTAAAACTAGTATCTTCTCGTATCATAAGTTGCTTCACAGATATTTGCTGATTGATTAAGACATCAGCTCATTTTGGTAATTTAAATTTTTTTGTTTTATTCCAGAGACTTTTCTGAAGTTTTGGTTGCAAGACCTGGCTCTTCAAAATATCCAGATTCTTATTATGAATCCTTTAATAAATGGTTAATAGGAAGATTATTTTATGTCTGGTCTGTAAAGGAATTGAACAGGTTTAAATTTTCACTTATTTTATGATGATGAATAGTGTAATAATAACAAAAACTCAAAGACTTATTTACTTTCCAGAATACATGATTTAAGTAAAGATGCACAATTGAAAATTCTCAACATTCTATATATGAATGGTGCATCTTTTTATGAGAGTTTACATGTAGAGTATTGCTCAATTTTACAAAAACTAATGCAATACTACAACAATTATCTTAATGAAAACAATAACTCTCTGATTTTGGAGAACTTTGTGTCAGAACAAATTGATATTCCAAATGTGCCGCTTAATCTGGTACCCATATTTGTAGAAGTAAAGGACTTGAATACCTGCAAGACCTTAATAGATCTAACCCTTCAGCTTTTGTCTCAGACTATACCAGTTAGCTCGGTGCAGATCGATGATAACCGTACTGATTGTGAAGCATTGTTCAAACAAGTACTATACATACTAGAACATTATTCGGTTGATTTAAAGCTGGTTGCATTGCAATTCTTTGCAAATATAATATCTAATTACAATGAGGTTGGTATTTGTAAGTTTACACAGAGCTATGAAAACATATGCAGACATCTTTTGTGTTGCATTGAGGCAATGATAAAATGTATGAATATTTTGCATGAAAAATGTGAAGTGGACCGACCATACCTTGAAAGCTTCAATAACATACTGATAAAATTGGTAAACTTATTTGAAGGAATCAAGGAGTATGAAGAAGCACTCAAAATAATTTGTATAGCTATTTTGAGTTCATCAAAGAACAATGTTTTCTTTAAAGAAATAAAACTGTTGTGTTTATCACAAAGTAAGCATTTGGATCTTCCTTTGAACATAATTAATATTAAGACCATGGATGCTTGTGAAATTGACATGGTGAGAGAAAATTACCGTGAAAAAATGCTTAAACATATACAGAATCAAGAAGCAGGGAGGCTACAAGAAAATTGGTTTTACACACAAACTATTGAAGTGATAAAGTTATTGAAGTCTAGCGCTGACATGAATATTGATGTTTATCATTTAGAGAGATGTGTTTCAGCTTTGACCATATTGCAAACATTTTGGATTAGATTGAAGAACTTAGGCACTGATATAATTAGTCAAGTTCATGTTCTACCAAAGGAAGATGTTGTTTTCATCTGGAATTCATTGTCAAAACTTATGAAATTACAAAGGAACACTTTCATAACGGACAGTAACAGAGCTGAATTTGTATTTAGAATATTGCTCATTAGTACAACTATGTGTCCAGACCTAACAAAAGAAGAGCAGAGTAAATTATTCCAGCTACTGTGTTTTCAAACAGGCCCACAAGTCTTAGAACATGACTTGGATTTAAGTGGCAGTATAAAGTTATTAATGTTGAAGTACATGACCATTATATGCCTGCAGTTGAATGAAAAGCTTGATATGTGGAGTGGAATGATCACATCCTTAGTTACCAGTTTGATTAAGAATAGAACTGTAAATATGTATAAAGAGGTAAGTGAAAAGGATTTCTTAAAGAACCCACGAGGATTAAATAGCATACAGCATACTAGGTGTGCCAAGCATATGCACCCTCTTTACATTTTATTACTTCACTCCCTTGGTTAGCATGATGATATATATATAGCCTAAAGCCATATAAGCTATCTAAGGCAATAATATTACAAACAAAGAAACTTAATTTTTCTAATATTATCTATACAATAAAATTGGAGTGTCTGTTTGTAATATTAAAATAACCACTTTTTACTAAATGCATATGGATGTATACACGGTACATATAGCTAAAGCACATGTTAATTTTTTTTCTGTCTGTCTGTGTCTATTTGTTCCTACTGATCTCTGAAATGGCTGGACCGATTTTGACGGGACTTTCACTGGCAGATAGCTGATGTAATAAGGAGTAACTTAGGCTACTTTCACTGTATGGCATTGAGCAATAACTTTTTAGTTAAATTCCACGCGCACGAAGTCGCGGGCACAGCTAGTATTATATGTAATAATCTATAAGAGCCATGGTGGCCGAGTGGTTCGAGCAGTTGCCTGAGACGCAAAGGTCGCAAGTTTGAATCTCGACTGTACCAATGAGTTTTTTTGAACTTAAGTACAGTGATTAGTCACACCACGAGCTTTACGGTGAAGGAAAACATCGAGAGGAAACCTGCATACGTCTGAGATGAAATTCAAAGGCGTGTGTATAGTCGTGCTTGAGCTCGCCATCTGTCACGTTGGCACCTAATATACTTCTGGCGGAAAGTGGATGTGTGGGTATTACCTATACACCTCTGCCTACCCCTTCGGGTACCCTTGTGGGAAGGCGTGGGGATATATTATTATTATTATAAAAAAATACTGTTTCAGATAATACCACTATGCCCATATCTTTTGCTGAATAAAATATTCACAGCAAGCAAGCTCATAGGAGATATATTAATGCCAGCATTCTTGACTAAGGATGGTGAAGTACAGAATTTAATCACTGATGTTTTACCCAATATAGCTTGTGTATCTCTAGGATCTTATTGTATTATTTATAACATTGTGGGACAAGGCAAGGGACATTCAATATTTGCAAATGATGCGATTGAGATATCATTGGTCTGTTCTAACTGTGATACAGTTGGCAAAAAGCAATCTGATCACTTTCTATCTGAAGTGAGAAAAGACTATGTTGTAATTGCTTCAGACACTTTTAAATGCACTATGAGCCAGCAGCCGACTGTGAGTGGAATGCAAACATTGTTTGGAAAATTTTTAAATTATAAGCAGTATACTGACTTAAATGATACAAAATTTTGGGAGTTGTTTACAAGGCTATGCAATCATTATTATGTTTTCGACTACAAAGTTCCTTTAGACATTGCCAATGAGAACACTTGCTTGCACATAGTAAAGGGATTGACGTCGTTTATTGATAACAGTGTGGTAAGTGGATAACTTATTATGTATTCTTATTAATTTTATTTTCACTTCGATCTCTTGAGCCCTTGGTTCCACCCACAGTCCAAGTGGTACATAAACCACTTGGACTGTGGGTGGAACCGCTAGCAAAATAAAGTTTGCAAGTTCGAACCCTAACTGTACAAACGAGTTTTTTTAACTTAAGTACAGTCAATCATACCACAACTTTACGGTGAAGTGTATGACCTTCATATGTTGAATGACCTTCAAAGACGACTATATAGTCATCTTTGGCACCTAAGTATATCCAATGCAAAGATAATATTGTTGGTGTTGGTAGTTCCTGTATCTCCTGAAGGTAGAGAGTAAGGTAGAGGTCCTTACCCTCTACCCTTTATGGGAATGCGTGGATATATATATGTGTACATCTTTCAGGTTGATGAAAATGGAGACTTTAAAAAGCGAAAAGCCGCAGCTTTTAATCTCTGTGTCAATTTGCTGGTTCAATCTACAAAATCTAGCTTGGAGACAAACAACCATGCACACCAAACAACCACAATTGACGTTATCAAGATATTTGGCTTTTGCACGAATGATAAAGCCATATTGTCTGCAACTAAGCTATTAGTCTATTACATTATGCACCCTCAATGCTCATTGGAGCCTAAAGCTGTTGTCTGCCTGAGGGATGTGTGTGAATGCCACGGGTATACTCCGAATCAAATATATCAAAGATATAAGAAGGACTTTTGTAAGCTTTTTGTGGAGTGCAGCCTTTACAATGGCAAAGAATTTGCTATTTCGCTTCTGAAAGTCGTAAGGGCGTTCGGTTTCGTCGGCTACAGAGACTTTATTTCAAAAGACGTGCACCATTTTCTACCGTATTTGATACCTTATTCTGTGACAATAAAGGAAGTGCCATCGATGATCGAAGAGATCGCCTCATTGGTGCAATGTTCTGTTTCCGACTTCTTGATTGAGAGATTCCCTCTTATTTACGTGCACGTTTACTTGAACGAAGGAAGTGATGTCAGCAAGAAATGCTATGATATCATAGAGAGGTTGACTCTAACATCGATGTTGAGTTTGATCAAGAGACATTTTAGAGTTATCCTCACAGAATTCCTTCTGCAGTACTGCTGTAGCCCCGACAAAGTGCTGAATGCTTGTAGATATCTGGCGTGCCACGACCCCGACGTGTCTACGCCCATCGGGAGCATGAATATGAGTACATCTCAGATAGCTGACTTTCTTAATCCGAAGTTTTTAGGAGTGCTGGCGTACTTCGATCACAAACTGGTTAACGCGAAAGTAGCACTTTCTGTCAAAAGGAAAGCTTTGACAAGTTTTCCAGACATTATTAAGCTCATGGGCGTCAAGTATTTGACCCCACTGAGGTACAAAGTGTTGGCAACGCTGCGGTCGGCGTTGCCGTTGGCTAAAGAGTTTCCCAAGATTCTAGCCGACGCCTGGGGTGCTTTCATACACCACATCGACAGTGCCTCCCTAGGACCGCTATTGTCAAATCTTGCTGTCTCTCTAATGCAGCAATTTGAATATGCGCCGCAAGAAATCAACAAAATTTTCCAGTACTTGGTATTGAACAATGAACATCTGTTGAGTTCGCACATCTCCGACTTGTTCTTCCTAGAGGATACGAAAATAGCCGAAAAAATTAAAATGGTTATCAAAAGGCACGTCCGAAGGTCACAGCCTGAAGGGTTTTTGGACAAGATTAAGTGGTATCTGCAGCATCTTAACTACGACATACCAAGTATAAAATCTCACGCTTTTACACATTTAGATAAGATATTAAAGGCGAATAGGACTGAGTTACATAAAGCGATATTTGGCGGAAAGAATATTGATCTAGTCATAGTGGAACTCATAGATTCATTGCTACTTGGTAAGATGGTTATAAGATTAAATTTGTAACTTTTTTTATACCACAAGAGTGGCTAACAGGCATACGGCCAACCTGATGGGAAGCGGTTGATACCGAAGAGTCACTAGCGCGTTGCCACTCTATTCTGAGAGTTATAGTGTGTTGGCAGCATAATAGGACTAGTCCTTCTGCTGCCAACACAATATAACAATCTGGCCTCATTATTGGAAACCTTATTCATCGAACAGGAACACAACACAAAAAAAAATGTTATTTGGTTACGAACTTCTATAAACCCGTCGTGCCCTACCTCTCTTGCTTTGGTAATAAGTTCAAGGTTCATTTTCCCATGGCAGGTTGTAAAGATCCGGATCCACAAGTGAGTATGCCGAGTGGATTGTGCCTGGGTCAATTGGGCGCTATAGAGGCTGGACACTTACCGCGGCAGTACGTGCAACCGGATGGATCTCCGTTCGCCTTTTCTATAGTTGACAACTGTTTCGCTGCCACTGCTCTCGTCGAACTGTCCAGAGCTTTCCAGTATGAGAAGGATACTATGGTATGGGAGAAAAATTATTTTAAAGTATAATATATTACTTCATCCACCAGGTTTCCTCTTCATGATTTCCTTCACCGTTAAGCTCGTGGTGTTGCCCCTCCTATTTTAGTAATTGTCATATTTTCTCAGACACAATGTATTGTAACCTGTATTTCTATTGAATTCCAGAACATGGATTGTTACGCATTGACAATACAAGAGATATTGAAAATTTATGACATTTCTCCAAGTGGCAGTAACAGGGATGTATGGAATAGCTTTCCTGAGCATATACACCAGATCATGTTTCCTCTACTGAGTTCCAGGTTAGATATACACAAAAAGAAAATAGCCTTATGTGCATAAACAAAGTGGTGAGCATGTATAGATATTGTCATCCACGAAGACGCGCCCCACTATTCTTCCTCATAGTTTATAGTGTAAGTGTGCAACCTTCCACTAATGTTTGAGTATTATCGGTACACACTGATAGCCTATGAGTGCACACGCACACTACAGTTAATATACTCGGGTCAATCACACTGTATCTCGCGACCCCCTCGACTAGTGGGGCGCGTCTTCGTGAATGACACTATCGTTATGAAGAGACGCATTAATGTGGACGAAGCGAAAGAGGTATGTAAGTCTAAAGAGAACTGACGCTCTACATTGTCTGCCTACCCTGTGAGGGACTGACTCTACGCAATGATATGTATGTATAAACAAAAAGGATAGGTACACTGTATAGATATCAAGGTGGAGTCCCTCAAAGAGAAGTACGCAAAGAGAGTTGAGGACCAATTTTCTAACAAGCATTTTTCGCTTCATCCGCTTTAATCGGTATCTATGTACATACTAGGTCGCAGATTTCGATTACTGTTGATATTGAGACATGAAAAGATCAAACTCTTGAAAAAATAAATGGCCCATTTCCAGATACACACTGGCGTATCCGTCTCAACCAAAGAAAGCACACCCTCTCTTTGGTTCAACCTATGCGACAACATTTTTGGAATGGGCACACAAGTAAGTCAATACAAGTTATATTTACTATAACGTCAGATTCAGACACGCCTGAGAGTAAGCGGTAACCACGATGGACGCGTGCTATGTATCCATTGTTAATATTTAATTGCTAACATGAAAAATATCTCCTCGAAGATGAGGTTTAGGTGAAATTGAGCTGCAGATCGTTCACCTCGACATCTCCCAATATTTTGCAATACATAGGTATGTTATTATGGCACCTTTTTGCATGTTGTAGTTGGGCTGGTCAATTAATCCCGCTAATAGAATCTGAAAGCATCCGGGAACTCTTGCGCACGGTGCACCCGAGCATGCGCCGTGACGTCAGGACGCTGTTCCTCTTCCTGCCCTACGTTCTGTTGCACGCTGTCATGTCCAAGACCAATCCGCAGTACATACAGGAGGAAATAATGGCCGTTATTGGTTAGTTTTTTTCTTTTCTTTTTATTAGCAAGATTTTTATTTGACTAGCCGTGCCCCGCAGTTATAGGGCACGGCACCTACGTTACAGGTATTGGATTTCATTGGTAGTTTTTGCTTGAAGAAGAACAAACTGATTCCATATATATATATATATACTACAAACAAAGTATTTTATTGGAAATATATGTGCATACATACATATCATCACGCCAAGTCCCTAACGGTACGGCAGAGAGTATAGAGCGCCAGTTCTCTCTAGACTTACATACCTCTTTCGCTTCGTCCACATTCATCAGTCTCTTCATGCATGCTCGTCGGTTTCGAGTACTCTTAACGTTCTATATAAATATATGTATATTATGTAATAGGGCCGAAGACAGAGTGTTGTGGCGCGCCATGGAAAAGGCCTATGTCCAGCAGTGGACTTCTGTAGGCTGATGATGATGATGATGTAACAAGAAAAAATACCAATAAAAACAAATTTTATACGGGTTTAACTGCGGGGCTCAGCACGTTAAATTTATACAAGAGAAACTCTTCGCCATGCGACCGCCACGCCGTTTATGGTGGGATACCGCGTAATTAAATACTTACGGCAGTCATATGTTTTAGGCTTGGAAAATTTCAACAGTGTAAACGCTGTAACAACAGAGCGATCTAAGTATAAAATGTTGCGTCACCTTACAATGACACCCACAATCAATTCCGTACAATCTGAAGAGGGAAACCAGGTAATGTGATTTTTTTTTATTGAGTCTGAGCCTGCCAGTAGCCTGAGTTCCGGGAGAGACAACTTACAAAAAGTAAGTCGGGCAAGTCCAACACTTCAAGCACAAGTGCTTGTGCCTATCCCTCACATGAAAATATGCTTTAAATTTCAGAGCAAATGCAGTAAAACAGTATACACACTGTTAGATTTTCTCAATAGGTGGCTCTTAGAATGGTGTCATTCAAAGCAAAAGCCCTTAGAAAACGAAAATTATAGGTAAGTTCCCCACTTTTCATATAATATAATTTTGCCGTAATTTGTTCGTAGGTGTAAAAATAACAAGAGAACAAACGAATGATTTCAACCGGAGTTATTCTGTTGAGACCTCAACAGAATGCCTAATGTTTGACAAAAAATTGTTTCGGTGGCTAACGGACGCCTATCCTAGTGTCTTTCGCTGATAAGTTCTAGGCGGGTTCGATTCCCGTTGAGGACAGATATTCTTATGATGCACAATAACTAATAGTAATACTTACAGTATTATATGTACAGTGTATAAAAGTATAGACTAGTCCTATATCTGAAGGTTTGTTTATTTAGGCTTCAAGTCAATTTTGTGAAATTGCCCCAAGATACGAGTAGGTATATTATTGTAACTAATTTGTACTTTACCATTGTCAAAACCTACAGTTGGACTTGTAAATGTATGTGTCATCGATAAACTTAAAGTGATTCTAAAAATCCTACAAGTCATTGTTTTCTTTTGCAGGGCCATAGAATCATTCCTAGGGAAATTTGATAAACTCACTATAGCTCAAGGTAACTTCGCTTGCGGCGAGCTGGAACGCGGGCTTCAGTATTTGGAACTGTACATGGACGAAAGACATGAGAGGATGCAGGATCAATTGCCATTCTTAGCCGAGATCTATGCACTACTGGACGAACCTGACTCTGTTGCTGGTGAGATAGATATAATAATTTTGAAATACGTTACTACTTATGTTCACTCCCAATAGATGTTTGTAGGGAAGGTATTCCACTGCCTTCAAGCTGAGGAAGATGATGGTTCATAGGACTGACGCTTTCGTTTATCGTTCCGAGCATGGCGGGGGGTCCGTGTATGGAAATCACGTATTATAGTCTGCACGGAACTAGCTGGCCGCAGGCGGGGAGGGGGTGGGGCGACGGGTTGCCTGGTACACATGAGATTATTGACAGTGCTGACGTATCTCGAGATATCGCACTTAATAAAAATAGAACTCAATATGATTCTTGAGGAGCTTATGTTCTAAATTTGAGTTGGTCGACTAGATGAGCTACCTGCTTTTCTATCTTACGAAGGTTATGCAATGTGTAGTAATAATTATGAAGTTTTAAATTACTCGACAGGTATTCTTTCAATGAAGAGATCGGAGCCGTCCTTAAAAGAGTTGATACTGGCTCAGATGGTGACGGGGCGCTTACAAGACGCCGCCCTTTGTTACGAGCGGCTTGCACAAGAGGGACAGCTCGATAGATTAAGTTTGCAAGTAAGATTAGATAAAAGTATCGTTTTTTAAATATTACAACTTGACTTGGATAATGGCTAGCAAATACCGATAGAAAAAGTACTTGCAGATTTCTATGTCATACTTCAAATTTATCAAAACAAATGAATCTTTAACACCCCTAAAACCTTCGGCACTATTTTCTGATATATACTAGGCCACTTATTTGTAGTATATATATTGTATAAATATATTTTTTATGTTCAGACCTATGATCTATTAAAAATATTCTCAGCCTTTTATTTCTATCTACTAGTATATATAGATTTATTATTATTTTTATTTTATATATAGATATATAACGTCACGCTGTCCGTTGTAAAAAACACCGTAGTGATAAAAGATTCTATTCCTCATAGTCAATCAATCACTGAATTAATAAAATTATAATGAGCAAATGTTTATAGGGCATGATAGATTGCTACTTAGGCCTGGATCAGCCGTTCACGGCGCACCGCTTGCTGAGTGAGCACGAGACCGAGGACATGACGGAGTTAGCCGCTGAGCCCTTGTGGCGTCTCGGTCGCTTCGAACAGCTTGACCAACTCGTCAAGAAAACCGTGGTACATAATCAGCTTTTATATTCAATTTAAGGCACGAGACATTTTAAATTAGTATGTGCTACATGTGTACATATACTTTTTAGATTACATATTTATATTTTAAAATAGATATGTAAATTGTTCATACAATTTCATACATACATACATATATCATCACGCCAAGTCTCTAACGGGGTAGGCAGTGAGTATAGAGCGCCAGTTCTCTCTAGACTTACATATCTCTTTCGCTTCGTCCACATTCATCAGTCTCTTCATACATACTCGTCGGTTTCGAGTACTCTTAACGTTCCCGTCCTTGAGCGTCCGATCGATTTGATCCAGGTAGTTGGAACGTGGCCTTCCTCTGCCTCTTCTTGCACACACTTTTGCTTCGTATATCTGTTTCTTCAATCATACAATTTCGCGTCACTAAATACGTTTTCATGAAGTCAATTCATACAAAATAAAATAAACGAATTATATGTTAGGTCATAATTTGCTTGAAAGGCATATCAATTGCGTAATTCTAAATGTGCGTTAATCAGTTAAAATATATATTATTCAGTACTAATGTGTATTATTTTGATTTTAGACTTATTCAGGTATAACTAGATTTTATGTATGATTACATTATGTTCTGTTAACTGAACATAATTTATTCCGATTCCCCATTCTCTTGATTCCATCAATAATATTTAATTATATTAATATTGTTTTTGAATTGAGAACTGTACCTCTTTTAGCCGACGAGTAGAGAAAATTGGGGCCTATTGATGGGTCGCATCCTCCTGTCCTACCGCAGCCAGGAACACGAGAGCTTCGTGATGTCATGCAAGGATGCTACGTCACGCCTTTTGGCGCAAATGGACGGCGAGAGTAAGGGGGAGAGTGCACTTCGAAGTGGATATCAAAGTATTTTAGGGCTGCATATTGTGGCTGAAGCAGGACACGCCGAGGAAGTCATGAGAAGGTAAGGCCTTCTATATCTATATAACTCAAAGGTGACTGACTGACTGACTGACATAGTGATCTACCAACGCACAGCCCAAACCCCTGGACGGATCGGGCTGAAATTTGGCATGCAGGTAGATGTTATGACGTAGGCATCCGCTAAGAAGGATTTTGATTAATTCTACACCCAAGGGGATAAAATAGGAAATGAAAGTTTGTATGAAACTTTATCAATTTTAAACCGATCGGGCTGAGACTTTGCATGCATAAAGCTACTGTGACGTAGGCACCCCCTTTACACACACACACACACATCCAAAATAAATAAAAAAATACTGCGCAAAGTCACTATCCGAAACGCGGACGAAGTCGCGGGCATAGCTAGTTTAGAATAAGGGCATATAACATATCTGTGGCCATAAGGTAGTATCGAAAATTACTTTGAAAAATATGCTGCACCACTGACTGCTGACTGTAAGCTGACGTCAATCTATATGACCGCTGTAAAGTACGCTGCAAATTAAAAAATCGAAAATCTTGACGAATTTCGGTTCAAAGATAGATCGAACAACGGGGAAGGACGAAAGGACAAAATTAAATTTGAAGGGGTGATAAGATGAGAGAATGAAATGTTTTATGGGAACCCGGGGACTAATTCTGCGCAAACCAAGATACGGATCAGCTATGACTTTCCATAGTATAAAACAAAATCGCTTCCTGCCACCTGTTCGGCTTAATACGGTTTTCATAAAAGGAGGATTTAATACGAACCAGTAATCATAAGAATATATTTTATTTTATTTATTTTATTTATTTGGGTTTACCAACAGTTATTACAGAGATACATGAATTATATACAAATATAAGATTAAAAACAATACTGCACAACCAATTACAGGTAAACACAACATGCAAAGCGGACATCATAACATAATAATAAGTGTATTAAAATATAACAGAATTGGTTAACGATAGTAGCAGTAATTTAAAGGTAGTACTTTGATAGTACTAGAACTATCAAGGTTTGGTGATGGCTTTTATGTATGAAGCTGCACTGTCTGTGTGGATGTCACACAAATCACTAAGGATATTTACAAGCCTACTCAATCGCGGTATTGGAGAATTGGCGCCAAATTTAGTGCGACGGAGAGGTGGAACGAGAGGGGTGATAGGATTGCGAGGAGAATTGCGTGGAACTCTCAAGAAGAACTTACTGAGTAGTTGCGGACAATCAATTTTATGATTAAACATCTTATGTACAAATTTTATGTCCAGTATATCTCTACGTTTTTCTAAAGTGATCATTTTGAATATTGAGAGCTTATCAGTATACGGTGCAGAAGGGTCAGATCCCTTTTTCTTCCTTCTGTTAAAATAAACTAAATGGTTAATGAACCTCTTTTGTACCCTTTCTATCCTCAACGAGTGTGTGGCATAGTGAGGTCTCCAGACCACACTGCAATACTCCAGGATGCTACGTACTAGGCCATAATATAAAATTATTTTCGTGTGCGCTTTCCTAAACATTATACCATTGCGAATGACGAACCCCAACATTCGCAAAGCTCTTTTAATTATACTGTCGACATGTGGTACAAAAGTAAGCTTGCTGTCGAAGAGTACACCTAGATCTCGAACACAGCTTACTTCAGCAACCGGAGTGCCACTTATACTATAAGATGTATTTATGGCATGTAGTTTCCTTGTAAACTTTATGTGAGAACATTTGCTACCGTTCAAGTCTATACTGTTAGCAATACACCATCTAGAAAGCCGATCAATGTCTTGTTGCAAGAGTTTGGAGTCTTCTTCAGAATTTACTACTTTTATCAATTTGATATCGTCAGCAAACACGAAAGGCATAGAATGTTTAAAACATAAAATAACGTCATTGATAAAAATATTAAATAAAATAGGACCCATATGGGAGCCTTGTGGGACTCCAGACATAATGCTATAGCAGGTTGACTGAAAGCCGTTAGCTACTACATAGAATTTTCTGTCGCTTAAGTAGGATCGAAACCACTCTAGAAGTGAGCCGGATAAACCATAAATTGAAAGTTTCCACAGAAGTACTTTATGTGATACTCTATCGAAAGCCTTGCTGAAATCCGTATATACTGCATCTACTTGGGCTCCTTTATCTATATATTCAGAGAGGATTTCAGTAAATAACGCAAGATTAGAGGTTGTAGATCGGGATTTCATAAAGCCGTGCTGTTGCTCACTTAAAATTTTAGCAAAGTATCGTTGCATATACGGGCACAGCAATGATTCCAAGACCCTTCCAAATACACACAAAATAGATACCGGTCTATAATTGTTCGTGTCAACCCTGTCACCGTTTTTAAATATAGGTACCACCTTAGCTAATTTCCATTTCTTCGGAAAATTACCAGAATCTATGGATTTATTAAATATTATTGTTAAGGGCGTGACTAAACTAGATGCACAATGTGCGATAAATAATGGGGGGATACCATCCGGACCTGCACCTTTGGATTTATCTAACCCTTTCAGTTTCTCCAAAATCACGTCCGAACTAAGTGTTATTGGGCCAATTTTATCATCTAATGATTTCAGATACTTATTATAATTTTCGTTATGACTTACTTCATTTTTATCTGCTTTATAGGCTTTGGAGTACATTGAAGCGAAAAGATTGCAAATTTCTATGCCTCCTGATTCAGTATACGTCCCATCAGTCATTTTTGCTGGGTAGCTACTCTCACCGCCACGCTTGTTCTTAACATAACTCCAGAAATACTTGGGATTTGTTTTAATAGAGTTTTCAGTGTGATCTAAGTATTGCCTGTAGCATTGCTTTGCCAAATTCTCACTTCTTTTTTTTAATATTCGGAACGAAATGGCATCTAACGGATTATTATATTTTTTAAGATTTATATATGAATTTAATCGCGGGTTAAACGCGAAGTACCACTAGTTTTATTATAAAGTATACTTAATTTCAGATTAAAGGACTCGAGCGACGGTGACAGGCACAGTGAAGACGTCATCAATCAGTTATTGGACGAGTGGCGACGTCGGCTGTCCGTAGTACAGTCCGATGTGCGAACTATTGAACCACTGCTGAGACTTCGAAGAATACTGCTGCAGCAGACGAAGGTGAATACTTTTCCAAACGAGTGTTCACGGTATATATTATATTCATTTGCTCACAAACACATACTTATACACACGCACACACACACACACATTTTTATATATATCTTCCTACTATGATTGTACATTTTATTATGGAAGGGTGGGGTCTTCTATCACAGGTATCTTAATACTTACAAAAAGGCCTCAACAATAATTATTGTTACAACATGTCATAACAGATATAAATTCTTAATTCTTAATTTGTTTTTTTATTAGACGACAATTTAGTTACACTTTTCGTGATTTATTACCGCGAGCTGTAAGCTGATAATGTCTGAGAAAAATAAAAAGGCTTGCCATTAGACGACGCTCGCATATTATAATTAAAATTATACTATGTTGTTCGTTCTGACGTTCATACTAATTTGTTCTTAGGAAATGCTGGAACCAACTCATCCTAATACATCGAACAGACTTAAGAATTGCATTGGTCATTTGTGGCTGCAAAGTGCGAATCACGCAAGAAAAGCCGGGATCTTACAACAGGTGTGTTTTTTTCTTTATACAACAAGAGTGGCAAACAAGCATACGGCCCACCTGATGGGAAACGGTTACCGTAGCCTATTTACGCCCACGATACTGAAGTATCACTTGCGCGTTGCCACTCTGTATTCGGGGAGTTACAGTGTGTTGGTAGCATAATGGGTTTAATCCTTCTGCTTCCAACACAATGTAACAATCCTCCCCCCTCCCCAAGGAGCTCATTTCTGGAAACCTTATTCACCGCGTAGGAACACAACACAAAAAATTGTGTTATTTGGCTTCGGACTTCTGTAAGGTAGAGGTCCTGCCCCAGTCGGGCAGCTCCAAATTCGAACGGGAAACTCGTTAAGCCCTACCTCTCTTAATTGTATATTTAAAAAATTGTGTATTTTAAAAACAAGTTAGAGGTATCACCTCATTGATTGTGTTGATTTATTAAATTTAGAAACAGGCTGAATTTTTAAAAATGTTTTTTCATTTATTACTAGCTGTGCCCGCGCACGACTTCGTCCGCGTGGAACTTAACAAAAAAATGTTGTTCAGTTTCCAAAATAAAAGTAAGTAAGTAAGTCTTAAGTTATTGCTTAACATCAGCTATCTGCCAGTGAAAGTACCGTTAAAATCGGTCCAGCCGTTTCAGAGATTACCCGAAACAAACAGACTGACAGATAAAAATTGAAAAAAAAAATTATATGTGTCGTGTATATTTATTTATTTGGTTCATCAGTAGTTTTATAACATTATGGTTCCTAATCTTAATGTGTAAGAGTTTAAGACGACACAGCATGCATGTATGTATACATCCATATGCATTTAGTAAAACGCGGTTTTTTTATATTCCAAATATTAATATATCTTCTTTGGTTTCAGTCATATATGTACATTTTAAATGCCGAAGAATATAGTCCTGAAGAGTTATTCATAGAGAAAGCTAAGATGTACTGGGCGCGAGGGCAGCACGAGCACGCATTCACGACGCTAAGACGAGGATTGGACGATGCGTTCCCCATGATTGAGCAACTTAGAACTGAACAAAGGTAACTTTATATGAACACTAGTTACAAACATACTTACATACAAATCTTTCCTCTTTATAAATATTAGTGGACATTAACTTACAACTAGTTGTTCCCCGTGGTTACACTCGCGTAACATTAGAATGGAACTTTTTTTTCATGGACAAATCCTTTGTGTAAATCCAGCTATCTATCTTGGTGCCAAATTTCATCCGTTCGGTTGTGTAGTTTTTGCGCTTAAGAGAAAAAAACATACCAACTTTGGCGTTTATAATATTAGTAAGATTGATAGTATTTAGAACACTATCCCGAAGTAAGTAGTCACCGGCACGTAATTTAAGCGCTCTGCGTTAGAGAGGCCTACTACGTGATATAAATCTCGTCTCTAATATCGATAACGAATTGAAGGCACTTTCATCGCGCAGTGCTCAAGTTACGTGCCGTTATCCGACTGACTACCATAAAGATTTCCAATTGGATTCGAAATGCCTTCGAGATTACATTTTCGACATTCTTTACGGCTGTCCTCATTTTAAGTGGTTACCGTAGTCTATAATCCATTGCAATATCACTCGTTATAGACCTTGTACTTAAAAGAAGTAGGTGTGTTAGCTGCAAAAGGACCACTACAACAAAATATATGATAATTATGGATTTATATAATGCATTTAGTATATATATGGCAATTGTAATTTTACAGGAAAATTTGTGCCAAGGCGAAATTGTTGATAGCGAAATACAATGATGAGACAACGAACGTGGATGTGGACGTTAACATTGGATACTACAAGGAGTCTGTAGAAGTGTACAAGCAGTGGGAGAAGAGCTTGGTAAGAAATGACTTGATGGGAGAGATACGGTGTACAAACACTTACATGAATAAACAAATACCTGGGATCAATTCCACAAAACAATTACAAAGCTACTAAGCTAAGTAGAGAAGTTTTAAGAGAGGTAGAGCATAACGGTTTTCCCGTTCGAATTCGGAGCTGCCCGGCTGGGGCAGGACCTTATAGAAGTCCGTAGCCAAATAACAATTTTTTTTTGTGTTGTGTTCCTACGCGGTGAATAAGGTTTCCAGTAATGAGCTCCTTGGGGAGGGGGGAGGATTGTTAAATTGTGTTGGAAGCAGAGGGATTAAACCCATTATGCTGCCAACACACTATAAGTCTCCGAACACAGAGTGGCAACACGCAAGTGATACTTCGGTATCGTGAGCGTAAATAGGCTACGGTAACCGTTTCCCATCAGATGGGCCGTATGCTTGTTTGCCACTCTTGTTGTATATAAAAAAAGTTCCAAACTAAGCAAAGTTTGTGCTATGGGAACATAGAAATGTGGTACAATAATTCGTGTATAATGTAAATAATATCGCAAAAATATCCGCGCTCAGCGGGAATTAAACCTGTGATCTCAAGCTTCGCAGTCAAGATCTCTGACAACCAGACCAGTAGTGGTACTGCAACAAGATGTACAATAAAAGTTTTTGTTTCTACATAGGTAGTATTTAATAGGCAATTTTTTTATATTAGTGCCATGGTTTGAGTCTGCGGAACAGATATCACTTCTTTTCATTTAGTTTTTTCTAATATAAAGTACCTATTTCACATCTCGAACTTAAATGTGTATGAAACCGTTTTCAAGGAAATTTAAAGACATTATATATAATATGAGTAAGTATATATTGTCTTAAAATGTTCGTGGTTATTACAGAAAAAAAACTATTTCTTTTATGCAGGTGTGTCTTGGCGCTTATTACGAAAAAGTCAGCAGCGGCGATTCAGCCACGAACTCTAACACCATGTGGACGCGGCGGCTGTATGCTTTGAACAACTACGGGAAAGCATTGCAGTTTGGCCACAAATATCTATATCAGAGTATGCCAAGAATGTTGTCCATATGGTAAGTTTCCGTCGGGAAATTTCAGTATTCCTGTATGTGCAGTATGTTCTTGAAGGTCTGCAAGCAGTGTGTTAAACTATTCCTGGTGCATCCCTCGGCGGCGGTAACCGCTTACCATCAGGCTGACTAGGAGTTATTGATGTTTAGTAGCCGTGGTGGCCGATCGGTTCGAGTAGTTGCCTGCGACACAAAGATCGTAAGTTCGAATCCTGACTGTACCAATAGATTTTCTGAACTTAAGCAGTGATTAGTCACACCATGAGCTTTATGGTGTAGGAAATCTACATGCGTCTGAGAAGCAATTCAAAGGTGAATGTATAGTTCCGTTTGAGTTACAGCGATGGACTCGCCATCTGTCACGTTGGCACCTATAATATATCTCTGGCGAAAGGTGTGTGTGGGTTCAATCTATACACCTCTGCCTACCTCTTCAGGGACCCTTGTGGGAAGGCGTGAGGATATTTATATTTAAGATAAGTCAGCAGATAAGTAATAAATTTATTTCCTTACCGTCTTGGTCATAGGCACAAAGAGTAGTCTGCTTACCTTTATAAGGCGTGAACACAGGTTTGTATTTCCTCTTTCCTCATTTTCAGGCTTGACGTGGAGGTGACGTCATCAGACACGAGTGTACACTCGGTGCTGGCTCAGATGACCGACATTATCAAGACCTACTCGGAAAGGTTACC